>CM077257.1:20703682-21006182 GCA_039654775.1 Spinibarbus caldwelli
CTATGATCTTGTCCTCCATGTTGTGACTACAGTAAGAATTTAAAGGGATAGTTCACCCAAAAATGAAAATTCTGTCATTAATTACTCACCCTCATATCGTTCCAAACCTGTAAAACCTTCATTCATCTTTGGAACACAAATTAAGATATTTTTGATAAATTCTGAGAGCTCTCTGACCTTCCATAGACAGCAAGGATCCTAACACAGTCAAGGCTCAGAAACGTACAGTAGCAAGGACATCGTTAAAATAATCCACGTGACATCAGTGGTTCAACTGTAATTTTACAAAGCAACGAGAATACTTTTTGTGTGCAAAGAAAACAAAAATAACTTTATTCAACAATCCGTCTCCTCTGCAATGTATGTACGTGGAAACGTTGTTTATGTTCAGATCAAAAAGCGTAGCTCTGGTTCCCTCGCCAAAAAAAGAAAAAAAAAATAGGCTATTTTGCCAAAAAACTTTTATGATTCTTACACATTTTGTTCATCATGATAATTTTCACAAATAAACATAGCAATTAATAAAATTGAAATACAATTGCCAGATGCCAAATGAAGGCTATAAACGAACTACACTACAGTTTCATGACTTCAATGCCACCATCACTAAGATCACTAACTCATTCAGTCTTTATTTAAAAATCATTTTCCTTGATAGTTTGAGTTAGAACAAAGTCCCTTTAAGACATGTCACTCGGCAGCCATCTTTGAAATGCCTCTCGGGCATGAAAGTGCAACTTCTGTCTCTTTGAATTGGGAAACATGAAATTCTCCAAAACTGTTCACTAAACTTACGATTAAATTTCATATTTGAAATCACCAAAGAAATCTGACAACAACTGTGTTATAAATGTTGTTTCTTTCGCTCAAATTGTCAGGGAGTCTCAGTCACCGCAGTCACAGCCTCCAACCATCACCTCAGTCTTCAGCCCCAGTGCACACCAGATCCCAATCACCCTAATTCTGATTGCCTGCACCTGTCTCAGTTCATTAGTCTCCCTATATCACTGCACTCTCCCCACAGTCTAATCGTCTGGTCTACAGTTAGCGTTACCTGTCTTTTCCTGCTTACTTACCCCTTAAATGCTCCATCGCGCCACTGTTCCCGTTCTCCACCTCTCTTTCGCTCCTCTGGATCACCTGCAAGAGACAATCACCTGTTACATTACAGCTAAGAGACTTGAAACCCTTCTATGCACAAATTACTCACCTCTGGACTGTTGCCTCTTTCCCATCTGCCCCGACCTGTTAATAAACCTGTTGTTTGATCACTTACCTTTGTCTCTCTGGTTGGTATGCTGACACAAATAGCGTTATAAAAAGCATATTTTTTGGGCTAGATCAGCCAAGTGCGCATGCGCAGTCTCAGAACGTCGACTGTTTCTATAGAAACCTAGATTACTGATTGGCAATTGGCTCTTTCATTCAGAAGGTGAGGCTTCCTGCGATTGCACAGCCATATTGAGCGTTGCATTTTTCCCCATTCAAAACAATACGAGTGACACGTCTTGGGTATTCTATAGTCTTTGGTTAGAATAGCTTGCAAGAGTGAGATTATAAACACAATGAGACCGCAAAAGTGAAATGACGTAAAAGCGAGATGAGTTTTTCTGCTCCATGTGATGTTTAATGTGACCAATGACCACTGGAGTCCCATTTAGCCACGTTAGCAGCTGCCTTTTTTAAAGATATGTAAATGCATTAAAAATAACAAGACTGATGGATTTTATGTTATAGAATAAAATGTATCGTGAAAGTATCTTGAACTAGTATTAACCACAGACCCTGAAATAAGGTCTGTGGTTAATACAAGCTCAAGATACTTTCACGATACATTTTATTCTATAACACAAAATCCATCAGTCTTGTGGCTTTTAACCAAAACCCATTTGGGTCATTCCGTGTCAACTCAACCAGAGGTCCGCTGCTCAAATTTTTTGATTTTGCTAATATTTTTTCTGAAGAAAGATACACATGTATCGTGATGAAAGCCAAAATACTAAATGTCTTGGATGAATATTTAGGCCTGTTGAGTAATCCACTTTTTTGTAGAGGGGGGTCAAAATGGCAGTTTTCACCTGAGATTCAGAGCCAAATTACAGGAGGTAAAAATGATTTCAGAAAGTTGGCGGCATCATATTACTTTTACACAGAGATTGGTTGGTCTCTTAGTAAAATTTGTTGACTTTAGCAATCTTTGTTGCATTATGTGCAAATGGTGACCATTCAAAAATGAGGAAAGAGCAGGAAAGTTTGCATGCCTGTAACTCAAGAATCATTAATGATATCTTAATGCCCTTTTAAATGTTTGGTCTTAACAAACTTTCCTTTTGACATATTCATTTTTAAAGCCCTATATGGTTCGGTTCCAAAGATATTGTAATTTGTAAGAAAAAGTGATGAGGACGTTGAAGATCTTGATGAAGATGTTTATTGCAGCATAGCAGTGACAAAGTACATGTAGTACCTTGGGTTCAACGGAGTCGGAATGAACCCCGAACATCCTAAGCTTAAACCTTTTATACACTTAGAGTTACAACCCTTAATGTAAATGAAGTTCCTCCTGTCGTAACAGCTGTGGTCTGTATGTTAATTAAGTTCTAACGCCCTTTGTCTGAGGTAGTTCTCGGTGTCCCACACCCGCTCCCGTTCTACAATTGGTCACCATTTGCTCAGGATGTGATTAGGGCTGTCGCGATAACCTCAATATTGCAATACCTCGCCATTGACGGGCATAACCGCAGAGGAATGCAACAACCGCAGCAACCGAGATATTTCCATGTTTTCTTTTTCGTAAGGTTACGCCCTTCTCATTTTACACTTCGTGCATGTGTTCTGAATATTAGTAACGATAACATAATGTGTACCATGCTGATTTGTACAAAGGCTCAGTAGATTTGCACTTAACAAGCCTAACAGACTGTGAATGACAGAGAGATCGACTGAGCGCGTGCGATTACCTGCGTCTGTCCTTCAGGCTGAGTCATGTATATTTGCGAAAACAGGTTGTCATGTCCAAGGAAAGCAAAATCTGTCTTAGCATCGACGCATTGCTGGTCAGCTGAGCCTTTAAAAGTGGCACTCAAAGTTAAAATGACTTCAACAGCGTGTTTCATTATATCTCTCTTTGAATGAATCAGCATTTTTGAACGTGTAGTTGAATGAACGGTTTAAAGACTCACTCAAAGACAGTCCCTTGATGCCACCTTGTGGTGCAATAATGAAACTGCACTGACTGACAGCCTGTCACACGCAGGTGAAATGATCAACAGAAAAAGTATCTTGTCAGTCAAATTCGAGGATCAGAACTAACTGTTTTATATATATATATATATATATATATATATGTATGTATAGGCTAACAATAGACTGACGATCTTATTGTCAGGTTTATGTTTTGTTATGTGGACCGTTATTTTGTCATTCTCTTCTGTTTACTTCACTTCCTGTTTCAACGCGATTTAGTTTTGGTTTCTGAATATGACCTCGTTACATCGTAACACATACACACAAATTATATATATATATATATATATATATGCGGTAATACCGCATATCGCGCTATTGAGCCACTCAAAATTACCGCAAGGGAAATTCCTTCACCGCGACAGCCCTAGATGTGATCATCCCAAATGGTCTACAAACAACATAACTGTTGACTTTCTTTTTCTCCATAATAATTAAGCCATTTTGGGAAATGAGCATGATCAAACATATATTGTGGAGTGGAATCTGGGTCGAGGCAGACTATAGATTCTTACAATCCCCTCTTTGATGCTCTTGGCCCAAAAGAAGCATCACACTCACTCCCGTTACACAGATTACACCTCCCTTCCCGGGCAGGTGCCCAGTGGCGGTGGAGTCCTGCCTTAGGTTGTCCCCCTCAGGCCACTGGAGAATCTTACCCGTCATTGGGCCGACACCTCATGCACACTGGTTATTGCTCCATCCAATTAGCCAAAATTTATCATAGAGACTTTTCTTAAATTTGGCAAAATTACATACAATCATTTTCTTGGGTTTGGGAGAGGAGCACCTGAGAACTATAGCATCAAAAGGGATTATGTAAATGTACTAAACATTATGACAGTACAAACATAGCCAACAGCCAAAGGAGCAAAAACATCAATCAACAGGCAACATAGTGTGTGTCGGTGTGTGTGCGTGTGCGTGTATTGTGTTTTCTTCACGTGCGTTCTGTTCCTTTTATCAATGTGAACATCCTTTGTCCACGTGTGCTTTCAATAGACAATAACATATTTTCTGCATTCGAGTATGCATATATTTGTGTCTTTATAGTGTCATGTGCAGTGTCTGTCTTTATGCATTGCTTAGTGTGGGTATGTCCTTTGCCCACTTGTTTTCCGTCTCAGTGGTCCACATTCTCTGAAAATGGTTTGATCTCTCCTTGTTTCTCTTTTCCATTGTTTAATCTTTTTACTTTGGACAAGTCTTTCTAGAAGAAGCAGTCAATGCCATTGTTCCAGTCTTTGCCATTCCATCAGGTCCATCCATCCCATGGTGGGTCTTAGGGTTTCTAAATCTTTTAGGCTTGGAGATCTGGACCTTGTAGGTCTGGAAATCTCTGGATTTCTGATTCTGATGATCACTCTGTTCTTTAAGAACTTCTTTTTCTTGTGGATGTCCCCTGGCTCCACTAGTTCTGCTGGCCTTCTTGTCCTTCATGTGACTGGATCATCTTTCTCCACATTACACGTTTCAAACAAGCATCTCGATGTTTATACCTGAAACAAGATCAAAAACTAGAGGTTGCCACCCCCCCTCCTTTCCCCCACAAGGATCTTTTCACATTCAAAACATCAAAGCTACAGAAATTTAACCACAGAATGCAATTACATCATTTTGCATAAATTAGATATTAATTTCATTGACACATATCTCAGAAATTATAAAGAATCACCCCCTTTTGATAGTAAACTTTTTTTTTTTCTAAAATATTTTACTATCATAAAATAATTCCTCCAATTCATATCAGCATCTGCTTGTAACTGAGCTACAGTCATATTGTTCATGCAGTGCTGTTTCTGGCAAGGTGTGAATGGCTTCTTCCTTATTTCCTTTCAACAGTGCCAAATGGGTTTCTAAACTGCTTATTTTCTTAAGCAATTCAGGTGGCCCATCTTTCTTTTGTGTGAAAAGTGATGCTGTCTTGCCTAAATGAAGTTGCTCCTGTCGTAACAGCTGTGGTCTGTATGTTAAGTTCTAACACCCTTTGTCTGAGGTAGTTCTCGGTGTCCCACACCCGCTCCCATTCTACAATTGGTCATCATTTGCTCAGGATGTGATCATCCCAAATGGTCTACAAACAACATAACTGTTGGCTTTCTTTTTCTCCATAATAATTAAGCCATTTTGGGAAATGAGCATGATCAAACATATATTGTGGAGTGGAATTTGGGTCGAGGCAGACTATAGATTCTCCAGGAGTAAATCGTTAAATTGTACACATTTTCACTGGTCAAAAACCAAATGTGGGCCAGTTTGCAAAAATATAATGCTTTTTTTCTTTTAAAGTGGAATGTCTGAAGAACAAATAAGAATGAAACTAGAGATGTATCTTGTTTCTTTCTGTCAAAACAACTGCATTGAACATACGTCTGAGTGTCATAAATATTCCTTTTCCAAAGTTTGTGTGCCTAACTCAAGAAGTATTAAAGGTATTGCAATGTGATTTTAGATTCTAGTTCTTAATAAACTTTTCTTTTGGAATCTTTATTTTCAAAACCCTGCATGGTTCATTTCCAAAGATATGGGGATCTCAGTGAGGCTCCATTTTCAGATTTTTTAATATTACCCATTTTCAGTGGTTAAAAACCAAATGTTGGTCACTTTATATAAAACTGATACTTGTTTAATTTAAGGAACAACGTCTGAAGAAGAAACAACGTTGAAATTAGAATTGTATCTTGTTGATTTGACACGGAATGACCCATTTTTAAAAACCAATTAACTTCAGAGTGATAGAACCGAAAGTGCTTGTTCTCAGGTTTTGGCCTACAAAATCCTTTCTTTTTTTCTTTTTTTGAATTCATGTGCCCTTGTAATTTTTAATGAAAAGCATTATGTTTTATATATATGTAAACATTATATATATATAACAAAGCTAATGTTCACAACAGAATGCCAGTTTACTGCGTACTGTGCTGTGTATACTGTCTCAGAAAATATGTAAAACCTAAATGCATCAATATGGTTCAGTTATTGTCACAGAAATAAATTTGCATTTTTAATCCAATTTTGCTTTCATCAAAGGCTGGAAACAGAAGGTCATGCTGAGCACATTTCATTGTGGGACACAGTTTTCATACCATTCTTAAAGTTACAAGTGCACATCTCCATCTGTCTGTTCAGAGCCAGGTATGGCGCTGTGGATTCAGGCACAGCAGCTGCAGGGGGATGCCCTGCACCAGATGCAGTCTCTCTATGGGCAGCACTTCCCCATCGAGGTGCGCCACTACCTGGCGCAGTGGCTGGAGGCACAGCCGTGGTGAGCTTTTTTGCTCCGCTACCAGCTCAGATCTATGTATGTAATAAAGGCTGTTTACTATCGTAGCAGGGCATGAAATGGACTGAAGATTGTTTGTCGTGTGCAGGGATGCCATCGACCTGGAGAACCAGCAGGATGAGTTTAAAGCAAAACGTCTGCTGAATGGTCTGATCCAGGAGCTGCAGAGGAAGGCAGAGCATCAGATGGGTGAAGATGGTTTCCTTCTGAAAATCAAACTGGGTCATTATGCCACACAGCTGAAGGTACGAAAATCAATTGCAGTTTGTTGCGAGAGGTCAGGTCTCTGTATTAACTTCCCAGTGGAAGTTTTCATGTGGACAGCAGCAATACTTTATAAAAGAAAAAAATCCTAAATGGTTACAATTGTCATCAAGGATAAAGATAATGAGGACAAAGCAGTGATGTCAGAAAAGTTTACTCCAAAATAATTTCATCAAAATATTTCATCAGTTGAGCCAAATAGGATATGAATATTACAAGATCTGCTTTTTAATCAGACTATTAGCCTGATTTTTTTTTTCAGTCTGTATATACCAATGTATATAGTGTGGGTGTCCAAAGTCTGGCCTACACTGTGAGAATCTTATGAATTTGGAGCAGAGGTCTTCTACTGCAGTCAACTAATACTCTGATGAGAGTTAGTTGTCATGTAGTTGCAAAGTTACTTGTAGTTGGTAGAATATCGAAAGTGGACCATCAGAATAAAGTATAACCTGAAACGCTCTTAACACACTGAAAAAAAAAAAATTGTGTTGATTGTAATGTTTGTGCGCCAATGTAGTATATTCTGCTTCAAATCTATTATAATAACAGAAATAAAAACACTTTTATTTGTTAAAAAATAAAATTATATTGGCTCGCTCATTACACAGAGAATAAAGTGACACGTTATTCAAGGTCTGTTGCATATTTAGTTCCAAAAGATTTGTACACGTTGAATTGAGTTCATACCCATGATGATCCTGTGTTTTGTAGAGTTCGTATGACCCATGTCCTCTGGAGCTTGTGCGGTGTGTTAAACACATCCTGTACACTGAGCAAAGACTTGTACAGGAAGCATCCAACGTAAGTCACACATGCAGCTTCATAGGTTGTTTATTTTCACTGAGGATGTCATAATTGGATTTTGAGCAAGTGATATCTTGTTTGTTTGTGGCAAACAGGCCAGCAGCCCGGGGTCAGGTCCGGTAGATGGGACCCCTCAGAGATATCAGCAGATCAACCAGACGTTTGAGGAGCTCCGTGTTATGACACAGGACACAGAGAATGACCTCCGCAAGCTGCAGCACAGTCAAGAATACTTCATCATTCAGTACCAGGAGAGCTTAAGGATACAGGGTATGAACATATACTGTCTCAGTCTGCAAATCCAGTATCATTTATATATCATACACAGTGAGTTTATTCCATATTGTACTTCAACCCCACTGAATGCATGATTCCAATTGGCTGGCAAGCAAATGAGCAAAACCTTGAAAAATGAAATGAAAACATGACAGACCTTTAATGTCTACAAATAAGAAAAGAATATGTTTTTGCTTTTTTGGTGACTCAGCAAGTAAAAGCATCCTAATTGCTAAATTAAAGTAATGATGCATTAACATGGATCTTGTAGTTCAGTAAGTGAGTCACATGATTCAATAGCCGCTCTGGAGTGCGACAACGCTACAACAACAGAACTCACTGCCACGTTATCATAGTATGATGCATATTGACTAGCAATTCAGAACTGTTTCCCAAAACTGTGCTGACATGTTTGCGCCTCTGTTGTTGGAACAGCATTGGTTCAGCAATATGGGACTGTTGTTAATGATGTGACACAGAGGTGGTGGAGTAAGAACTACTGCTAATTATTCAGTTCAAGATCACAATTAATATAAGGCTATTAAAGTTCATTTACACAAAAACAACAGAAAATCATTTTTTATTTTTTAACATTTACATGCAGTAATTAGTGTAAACTTTGCTCCGTCAGGCTATATATGTGGTTCATTCAGTCAGCACATCATAATTACTAAGAAATGCTGCTCTAACAAACATGGCATCAACCACACAGCTTTGGGTTGCTGTGAATGTTCTTTGGCCTCTTGGTTTCGCTAAAGCTTAGTCATTGAACAATGTTAGTACTTGTGATGACTTATGAGTTGGCTAACAAAGCTTTTGAGAAACGCATGCCTGACTGATTTGGTGAAAAATTTGTCAGACCTATTCAAAGTCATGACTTCTTAAGGCCGTTTCACACTGAGCACGATGCGAAAAAGCAAGGCGAATCGTCGACGAATGTTGCTTTCACACCGAGCACGAAACGATTGATTGCCTTCTGTTAATTCACGCCTGCACGCTAGGTGGGGTCGACAACAATGCATTTTTTCCTCATGTAGACTATGTATCTCGTAAATGGCTTTTACATCATCCACTGCTCAATATACAGCATTAAATTAAGATAAATAACTTTCATATTTCATGTGTAGAAAAATGTTTCTCTAATTTTTTTTATATACGGAAGGGCACGAGATATGATTACATGATTGACAGATCTTGAGTGAATGACTCCTAACACTTGCGCTCATGGAATAAAACGGACAGTGCACTTCAGATCACATAATTCAGTGGAGAATTTACAGGGAAAAAATCGACACACAGGATGAAAAAAAAAATCCTTGCTTTTTCTCAATGATCGCGCTTAGTGTGAATAGCCCCATTAGGGATCTATTGCTTCGGTTCAAAAGCATCATCGTGCCAAACATTCATTCAGTGTGAAAACTAAAGGCCTTTATTTAGATTGCAGTTTTTTTTTTTAACAATTCAGTTAAAATTCATTACTTCCAAGTCTACAATCCACCACGCCTATTCAAACGGAGCGTTCCGATGAGGGGGGTCAGAATAGGGCAGAAAATAGACTATTACTTCTAAATTGATGTTTTTTGATGTAAAAATCTTGGGACAATATTGTTTGGTCTGATCTCCATAGTGATGTCCAATGTGGGAAAAGTAAAATCATCTTTTGAAATTCGAATCAAAGTGTGTCAGTTTTGAACATGTTGAAATCAAGCTAAATGAGTCATTCTGAAATAAATGGCAAAAACATGCCAAATTCTACACAGGGAATGCTTTTGAGTAATGAGTCATTGAACTGTGTTTTTAATCAATTAATTAAAGTTTTCTTTTTGTCGTATAGCTCAGTTGAGTAGTTTGGCCAGCATTCCTCCAGCTGAGCGTGTTCAGAGAGAATCGGGTCTGCAGAGCAGGAAGTCCACGTTAGAGGCCTGGCTCACACGAGAGGCCAACATCTTACAGAAATACAGACAGGTACACTAAATCCACATGATTCACGTCTTGTTTTTTTTCCTTACGACAATATGAAATTAGAGGTCGACCGATACGGGGTTTTCTCTTGCCGATGCCGATATTTAGAAATCAGGGCAGCAGATGGCCGATATATGATGCTGGTTTTTTGGCCGATATGTTTGGCTGATTTTTTTTTCTTTCTTTTCCCCTTCATCTCATAAAAGAGTTTGAGTAAATTTTTATTGCAGGGTGCAAGATAGTAACAGTAGTAGTAGTCTAATTAATAGTAATAATACATAGCTCAAAACTTAAGCACCTTTCTTAAAACAGTTCTGAAGCATGTTTTTTGTTTATGTTTGCTGACAGACAGCGTTTCCTACAGACTTGCAAATGCAAATGCATTCTCTGCCAGCGGGAGATATAGCCGTTGGTCTGTTGGAGCAGGAGATATGGCCGTTTCACTCGGTAACGGCTATAATCAAATAAGCGCTGCTCACACACTACTTTATCAGGCATTACAGGAAAGACGAAAGGAAAATAAGATCAAGCTTTTATGAAGACGGTCGGTACTTTTCAAAGATACAGTAATATAAAAACATCCGCACTGCATTTTAATTTTGAAACGTACAGTGCTCAGTTTATTCAAGGAAGTATAAGCCTTTTGGAAAATGTATTTGTGGCGGTCAGTTTTGTTGTGACGAGCCGCCACAAATAACTCAGTGTATGGGAAACACTGGACACTGCTATAAGTCAAATGGCCATATTCTAAGTGATAACAAAAATAAAAGAGTTCACTCATCATCATGGAGGCTGTTGTCGGACCAACACGCACATTTCATGAGGACAGTTAACGTGCACGTTATAATCAGCCCAGAAGTTTAATCTGAATTGCACGTGTTTCTGCTTTCACATGGAAATGACTTGTTGCACTTAAGAATATGATAAGCACGGTCAGCATCAATTCTAGGAGGGTAAAACGTAATTACGCTTTCGAAACGACCTCTATATGAAATCAGTAACAAACATTTGGTGTAAACCAGAAGCAACATTTTCCATCATACTCTCCAATGGTTGAATAACATAATGTATGTTTGTGCATAGGAACTGGCAGAGAAGCATCAGAGGACTCTAGCTCTGTTGAGGAAACAGCAAACCGTGATCGTAGATGATGAACTGATTCAGTGGAAGAGACGACAGCAACTCGCAGGCAATGGAGGACCATCAGAGGGAGGACTGGACATATTGCAAGCCTGGTACTGATGCACAGTATACACACAGGGCCTGAGGGCTTACCTTGGCAGGAACTCTTAAGGCCTGTTTCACACCATACAAAAAGGCAGCTTAAATGGTTTCTGTCAACTATTGACATTTCGAAGCGTTAGTTATCAAAGTGTAAATCAGTAAAAATTTCCATATTTTTCTGATAAAAAAAAAAGTTGCACCTGAGTATAAGTCACACTGGGTCACAATTAAATTGATGAGAGAGAAGAACATATATATCACATTTTATTATTGCATTTAGAAATAATGTAAAATACCAGTTAACAAAATTAAATTTAACATTCTAAACATATGTATAAATACTTGCAAGAAGCAAAAAAAGAAACATCCTTTTTTCAAGATAATTTTTTTAAAGATAACTCTGTAAAATCCAAATAAGCTTTACAGATCTTTATTGGAAAGGGTTTAAAGAAGGCGGGAAATTAAGGTAAAGAACTTGCAAATGCCTTTGTGGAAGAGTGGGGCAAATCTGGTTCAGTCCATGAGAGTGAACTGTAGTACTTAAAGCACATGGTTGCCACACAACATACTGACTGCCATTTTTGGAATTGACCCCTCCATTGTTCAGGGTCTGTGACAGAAAAGTAACATATAAATGTTATATGCAAGTTGCACTGCTTGCAACTTTCTTTGAATGTGTTGGTGGTACAGTACTTAATGTTTTTGTTTTGGGGATGCAGGTGTGAGAAGTTGGCCGATATGATCTGGCAAAACAGACAGCAGATTCGCCGAGTTGAACACCTGACACAGCAGCTGCCCATTTCCGGACCCACGGAAGAACTGCTCACTGAACTCAACGCTACTGTCACAGACATCATATCAACACTCGTCACCAGGTGTGTACTCAGTCACTGCCATCATTGGTCACTATTGTCTCTCTCAGAGAAGCGATGTTTTTAGCAGTGTCTTTGCTTCTGGTCTCTCCGCAGCACATTTATAATTGAGAAACAGCCTCCTCAAGTGCTGAAGACTCAAACCAAATTTTCAGCAACGGTTCGCTTGCTGGTCGGAGGGAAACTCAATGTCCACATGAATCCTCCACAGGTTAAAGCCACCATCATCAGCGAACAGCAGGCCAAGGCCTTACTAAAGAACGAGAACAGCCGCAAGTAAGGTTATAAAACACTAACTGCATTCAGAAGGACTCTTACACTTCCCTATTCAAATAAGATTGAGACACTTTTCAGCACCAACTTGTTTTCTTTAACTACAGAAATAAAAACCAAGCAACTGACACGATGGCCTCATCTGGCTTTGACTAAATATTGACATGGAAGAGATTTAGCGCTTTTCGCTTTATTGTATAACACCAGGGACCTGTGCCAAGAACAGAAAGCACCTATTATAATCAAGATTTGAAACGAACGTTTTCACTCACCAGACAATTTGGCAACTAAGTTAAGGGGAAATTTACATGATACCGTTTTTGACTAAAAATTGAAAACTTGTTATGCATTTTTGCCGCTCATTTACATGACAAATGGAGTTTTGGGGCCTGAAAATGCAAACTTGTGAAAACGGGTTTCAAAGTCTCTGTATAAACTACAAAAACATGAATTTGTGGAAACGGTGACGTTTCCACATATGTATTACGTGTTCACTCTATATATGTGCGTGGATGCGTAGTGTTTCTTTGCAGGGTGACATCTGCCCTGGCATGCATAATACAGTGCTTTTAGTCATTTTCGTGGACCCAAGTGAACAGGGATCAGAAAGGAAATGAAATAGTTTTTCTGTTTTTACCATTTAGTTACCATTCAGAACTTCTACTAGCCAAAACAAACAGAAATAAGATTATAAGGTCAGAGTTTGTTCAGATATTTTCTCGTGAAATCTGATTCTGAATCATTAAATCACCTTCAGTTCATTTATTTTTTCAATCACTGTTTGAGGATACCATAATTTTTTTTATTTTTTTTTTTATTTAATTGTTGAAATATTTGATTAAACTAATCATGCATGTATGTAAATTCATCTCATTTCCTTTATTTTTGAAGGTTTAGTTTTAATTTTTAGCTAAAATAAAACTAGTGAGGTTGACTAGTGAGTTTAATATATTTTGAGGGATTTTAACAGATAAGCAATTCTCAAATAACTGAGAAACGGTACCATTGTGTTGTCTAGGAGTACCATTTAAAGCAGGTTGGATTTATTTGTTTTTGTCAACTCCAATCCTTTAACCCTGAGTTTGTTCAACTAACTTTGTGGTACTGGCCCCCGGTTAATACACAGAGATAAATAAGTAAATTTGGGTTCAGTTTACTGGATTACAGTTTGATACATTTTCACATACTGTTTGTGTTGACAAGTGATTTTTATTTACATAGAGCTTTATACTGTACACAGCATTTGTACAGAGTTTTGAAAGCCTGAAAAATGCTTGGTTTAACCATTATGTTTTCAAGGTTTAAAATGTGCTTGTTTTTTTTTTTATATCATCCTTGAAGAGTTTTTTTTTTTTTTTTTTTTTTTTTTTAAGAATGCTCAGTGCGATTTAAAAAGAACAAAAAATAATGAAAAATAACCTGTATTAAAGATCAATCCTGCATCATATTTTTTTTATTTATCCATGTATTTATTTATTTATTTATTTATTTTATTTTTTTTATTGTTATTTAATTTAATTTCGCACAAGTGCATAAAAGTACTTGATAGGTGGGCACCTAAAAAATTGCAGCTCTATATAACTGACACGGTTGTGTACGATGCATACTATGTACACTGTTACTTGTTGTGCAGTGTTAGTTTTATGGACATCACCACCAAAACCTGTAGAGAAACGCTGTTTTGTTGCTGCATGTGTATATGCATGTGCATGTGTTTTTGAATGACAATAAAAAGTGACATGACTGTTTGTCCTCTTTTTACGCTGAAGTGACAGCAGTGGAGAGATTCTGAACAACAACTGTGTGATGGAGTACCACCAAACCACTGGCACCCTTAGTGCACACTTCAGGACCATGGTAAATTGCGCTTAAAGGCTTCACATTACACATGTGAAGTGTTTACATGCACCACAAAATATTGTTAATGACTTTTATACTGTTAGTGATATTTCAAGATGAACACTTCATGAACTAAGCAAATACATTTAAAAGTTTATTTATAATTTGTTAATAAGGCCTAATGAGTGTTATAAAGATTACATGTTTTTGCCTGGTGCGATTTGATTCAATGGATGTTTTGGAATTTGATTATTCAAAACTTGTTTTAAGATATTTTTCATGATAAATGACTTAAGATGATGACTTATTTTCCCTCTTGTTTGCAGTCTCTGAAGCGTATAAAGAGGTCAGACCGCCGTGGGGCGGAGTCAGTGACTGAAGAGAAGTTTACGGTTCTGTTCGAGTCTCAGTTCAGTGTGGGAGGCAATGAACTCGTGTTTCACGTGAAGGTGAAACATTACACTAAAACACAAATCTTGTCAAAGTCATTCCTATTTGTTGTGTTTTATTATGCAACTTCGTATCGTTTGTAAATTTGTCCCTTTTTGTTTCTCTCTCTTGTGCAGACGTTATCCCTGCCTGTTGTGGTCATCGTTCATGGGAGTCAAGACAATAACGCTACAGCGACAGTACTGTGGGATAATGCTTTTTCTGAGCCAGTTAGTAGACACATCAGTTACATATTCTTTGCATATTTGAACAAAATGTACTGTTCTCAGCTAATAGATCAAATACATTTACAATATTGTTTTGAAGCGACTTAACACAAATAGTCTGATTTCTAATGTGTCAGATATAGTCCATTTACACTTATGAACATGTTGTCTTCATTTATTGTAAACACTTGTTGCTTGACTGAGATTGAAGTACATGCCACCTTCTTAACAGGGTCAAGAATGTTTAAATTCTTCTATGCAACCAAAATGCAACAATGTGAAATGTCCTGAAAACTTTTTGTGCTTGCATTCTACTACAGCATTCACAGAAGTACACACTTGTGATAATTAGGTTCTACATGACTTCTGCTTAGGGTCGAGTGCCATTCGTGGTGCCTGATAAGGTGCTGTGGCCGCAGCTGTGTGAGGCTTTGAACATGAAATATAAATCGGAGGTTCAGAGCGACAGAGGCTTGTCAGAAGACAATCTGGTGTTCCTCGCACAGAAAGCCTTCAGCAGTTCCAGCAACAACCCTGAGGACTACTGCAACATGACCATCACCTGGTCTCAGTTCAATAGGGTAACCATCAGTATTACCTAATGATGTTCTCTTTTGAGTTGACAGTGGTTGGCAAATCAGCCTGAACTGGTTTTTAGCAAATTAGACTGAATCGGTCAAATTGACTGATGCATTGTTCTGGCATTGTGAGACTAAAAGAGGATGTTCCTACACACATATGAAGGAGAGTTTAATTTAAAATAATTGCATTTTAGAGACATGCATTAAATTCGAGACGTAATATATGACCCTGGACCACAAAACCAGTCATAAGTAGCACAGGTATATTTGTAGCAATAGCCAACAATACGTTATCTGTGTCAAAATTATCGATTTTTCTTTTATGCCAAAAATCATTAGGATATTAAGTAAAGATCATGTTCCATGAAGATGTTTTGTAAATTTCAAAACTTAATTTTTGATTAGTAATATGCATTGCTAAGAACTTCATTTGGACAACTTTAAAGGCGATTTTCTCAATATTTAGATTTTTTGCACCCTCAGATTCCAGATTTTCAAATAGATTTATCTCGGCCAAATATTGCCCTAACAAACCATACATAAATGGAAAGCTTATTTGTTCAGCTTTCATATAATGTATAAATCTCAATTTAAAAAAATTGAACCTTATGACTGGTTTTCTGGTCCAAGTTCACATGTTAGTGCAGGAAGTCTGGGAACATGTAATTACACCATGCCATAAAATAAACAAAATATGTGATGCAAACATAAATAATAGGTCTTCTCAAGTGTGCAGCAACTAATCCTATTATACATTGTCTCCCTTGAGAGCCATTACTTTAGATTTTTCATCAAAACATCCAGTGATGTAAAAGAAGAAAATTGATTGAACATTTGAAATTAATGCAATATATCCAGTCTTAGGATCCAGTCTTGGGTGTTCTTGTGTTGACAGGAGAGTTTGCCGGGCAGGAACTTCACATTCTGGCAGTGGTTTGATGGCGTCATTGAGCTCATGAAGAAACACCTAAAGTCTCACTGGAATGATGGGTAAAGACTAATTCAGCCCACTTCAGGCACTAATAAGAGTACATTTAGTAAAATGTTGTATGTTTTTCTGCAGAGCAATTCTGGGTTTCCTGAACAAGCAGCAAGCTCAGGACATGTTGATGTCGAAACCAAACGGTACATTCCTTCTACGCTTCAGCGACTCTGAGATCGGAGGCATCACCATTGCATGGGTTGCAGAAAACCCGAACAAAGCAGGTAAGGAACAGTAAATGGTTAGTGAAGACAATACTAATGAGAACTGAGATGTGTTCAGTAGAGGGTGACACTGGAGTGGATTTTCAAACCTCTCCTGTCCCACTCCTACAAAAAAAAAAAAAAATCCCGTCCCATCCCAATCCCACGAAAAAACTGGGGGAAAATCCCGTCCCGTCCCAATCCCAGAAGAATGACTCCCATTCCCTCCCACTCCTGTGTTGTGTTTTTTTGGCTGAATCTGTCACAGTAAAAATAATGTACAGATCACAGCATGCCCACTTTAGTTGAATAAAAATCCAAAATGTAGTGTTTTGTTATTTTATTGAACTAAAAGCCATCTTAATGCAGAGTGTGCACTACACACACATTAAATTTCATGTAAGTCATCCAAGCAAACACACACACACAAACACGTTTTCTATTTGAATTGGTTCATTTGAAAGTAGACATTTCACTCTCTATAGATATATTTTTCATACACAGAGTTTCGAAGTTTCTTACTCAAGTTCATAGAGGCCGAGACGGCAGAAAGCGCATCCTGTTTGCTTTAATTATTTTACAGAAGCGCAACGTTTCGTTGTTATTCTGAATGCACACAAATAAACAGAGTCTTTACAGATTCAAAAGATGCATTACTTTTATCTATGACCAAAAATGAGGGAGTATTGTAAGAGCAAGTGAGCGCATCGGCGCCTCCTTCTGTCATGCATTGAGCTCGCTAGTCTTCACACTCCGCACCGGCACTAGAATAGGGAACATTTCTCTAGGTTAACATTAGATTGAGCGGCCGTGTAAAGTTGCTACTACATACATCTTTCAGATGAAAAGCCATATTTGAGGTCGATGAATGATATGTGAGCGTTTGGATGTCCTGCCTGAGTACTGTATTACCACATAGTCCAGCCGTTAACGATGTGTCCGTCACAGACTACGTATGTCATTCACTTAACCAGCCACACCAAAGCATACAGGAGGCGAGCTTAAAGAGACAGGGCATCTAGAATTGAGTTCAAAATTAAAATATACAGTTTATAGTTTATTTATATAAAAGATAAAGTTGGGTATCACAGTGTTATTACGATTCCCGGTCCCGCCCACTCCCGTTGACATTTTTTCCTGTTCCGTCTTAATCACGTGATTAATAGTGATTTTGTTTCCCGTCCCGTGGGATTCCCGAAAAAATGTCAGCCTAGTGTAGTGTTCAGCCAAAGGTGTGTCTAAGCTGAACAGAAATGCATGAAATTAGCAACAGCCATCATATTCTGTTTGTGTGTTTCATTGTGCAGGAGAACGGATGGTGTGGAACCTGATGCCCTTCACTACTAAAGATTTCTCCATCCGCTCTCTGGCTGATCGGATCAGTGATCTGAACCATCTGCTCTTCCTCTATCCCAACCAGCCGAAAGAGGAAGTCTTCTCCCGTTACTGCACACCTCCAAACTGTATGCATGTTTTCTCTTGCAGACAGAAATGTCATCAAATGATTGTATGCTTGATTGTTAGCATAGTTGCAGTTACTTTGCATTATTTTCCAACTTTCAGGCATGCAAACTTGCCACCTTTCAGTGAGGGGATTCAATGTAGGTTTTTTTGTAATTGGTATCAAGGTTTTTAATATAGTCAGAATCAACTTAGTACCGCTCAAAACATGATTTTGTTTAGTTTAAGCTCACCAACTGGGTTCTGCATGCTCCTTTTTCCTGTCATTTCATTTTCATGAGAGTGCAGAACATAGTGAGTGAACTTTAGTGATTGACAGCTTCAGTGTTTATAAAGGGGTAATAAAGAGAGTCAGAATCTCAAAACATGTTTTTGTTCAGCACAAACTCAATGACTGTGTTCGATATATACACATGCTTACCGTGGGTCTTGTGAATTGAAGTGTTAAAGAGTTTCTATTAACAATCTAATGAATGTGATTTTGTTTTTTTAGCAAAAGCAGTGGGGGATGGATACGTCAAACCAGAGATCAAGCAGGTGGTGAAGGTTGAGTGAGTATTATTCTCTTCTCTCAAGTTATTATATATAAAGTCAAACACTCATCCAAATGATTATCATCAATAATTCCTGGATATTAGAGAAATGTGATTTTACATATTCCCATATACAGATGAATAGTTCATCCAAAAATGAAAATTTGCTGTTAATTTCAGGGCTCCAAACTGCGACTAAAACGGTCGCATTTGCGACTGAAGTTTTTATATATTTACAGGTTATGACTTAAAAATTTGTATGTAATTCCTTTTTTCCTGATTGTTTTGCGAGATCACATCTTTTGTTATGTTCACGTATTAAACTGAGACGGTGCACATCAAAGTTTTAGTGGAAAAAAAGAGTTTAAAACAGCCCTCATCTCTGCAGCACAGCAGCCTTGACGCACACAGTCTGCTAAACGCAGCTCAGTTGTGCAACGCGAGAGAGATCGAAATGATGGAGACGTGCGAAGTGAAAGTGCAGAAAAACAGTGTCTATTTTGTGCACAACTTGAACAAACTACAACAGGAAAAGTGGTCAGCTGTGTGGATATTGGCAATATCGTTAACAATTGTCATTTATAATCATTATTAATATGGCTTCTTCTCATCAAGATCTTAGTCTATGCTGTGTTCTGTTAATGCGTGAATCGCAAAAAACCTTGTGCTTTGTTACTTTTTAATAAACAAAGTATCAGCTTTTTGCCAAATTCATAACGAAATTCAAACAATAAATACAGTTTTGGCACTCTTTAATGCGGCAGGCGCGATCGCTTTAGCGCCTCAGTTCAAGTGGCAAGTGAACCCATTATATCTTTCTATTTACTACTATAGTGTTACGACCCAGCTCGTTTTTTAGAGCCGCAACATAAAGGAGGGATCAGACAACAGAAGATATCAATACAAATTATTTTATTGAATTAAACTAAAAAGGCAACAATCAGTAATAATGATAAATATAAGTCTAGGGTTAATAAAGAAATCAAAGAAATAAATATCAACAAAACTTTAACTACATGAAATAAGAAATGCCAAAGAAAAACAAAAGTTAGAAAAAATCAACAAGATCTTACATGTTGAGTCAGAGCCACTCCTGAGAAAACATCCCACAGAGTGCCTTCTCAGTTAAAAGATAAATCGCACTTAAATATGCTACTAATCAAACAATTAACATGAGGAAGACCAATCAGAAACGGCCTCACTCTGCCCAATAGGATCCGGAGAAGACTCAGGGTCGTCACAATAGTACATAATGAACATGAATTAACATCAAAAAGTAGGCTGTTTTATAAGAGAGCCTACAGTACAACTTACTAAAATGTCTCATCTAAAAGCTCATTTAGTGTTTCAAACTGCGGGAAACGTGTAAAGCTTGTAAACATTGCAACGTAATATACATTTACCTCAGAATAACCATTTGATGTCCATAAACTCATCGGTCAGCTAGAAAAATAACTATAAAGAGGAGGTTTTTGCTATATTTATGCGCTATTGCATATTAATATTTTTACTTAACCTGTTGTCTGCATGATTCAACTCCTATAAAATTGCATTTTACCAATTAATAAAAACAGACTGAAGTGTGAAAGACATACACTCTTAAAAATAAAGGTGCTTAAAATGTTCTTCACAGAACCATTTTTGGTTCCACAAAGAACCATTCAGTCAAAGGTTCTTTAAAGAACCATCTCTTTTTATAACCATCTCTTTAAAGAACTGACAACTTTTTATAATCTGAAGAACCTTTTGTGAAACAGAAAGGTTCTTCAGATGTTAAAGGTTCTTTATGAAACCATTTAGACAAAAAAAAAAAAAAAAGGTTCTTCTATGGCAGAGGTCCCCAACCACTGGGTCGCGACCCACTACCGGGCCGTGGAAGAATTCCTACCGGGTCTCGAAAACGTTCTGGGGAAAATGTGTATATAGAAATGACGCTCTGTTATTTATTGTGCGTAAATGATTGTTCTAATTATTCTGTATTTTCATTGTATGCGATTGATATGGAGTAGCAATTTGACGATTTCATGTTAAATTAGTAAATAAAAGATTGCTCTGATCTGTCAGGCTATTAGGGCTTAAACGGATCGCAGTTGATCCGTGATTTACGGACCATGTCCACACCCCACCGTTTGGCATGTGATTCGCAAATTAATTTGCCAATTTACACGTTCAAGTTATTTAAAACCACAAGAAGAAACGAAACAGAACTCAATTCGTTACTTGCACGCTGTTCTCGCACACACCCGAAGCGAGCACAAACATAGAGATGTGTTTCAGACAGTGCGGCATACTGATTTGATTCCTCTTTCATGTATCCCTGCGTTTAAGATACATATGCATGGGGGTTTGCGGTTACGTCGCAATACTGGAAATATTTCTGTTTTAAACCATGAAGGCAAGCCAATGGATATCACACAAGCAACATGCAAACTTTGCGCAATAGTTATGCCAGGGAACGCCTTAACTTCAGTCATACAGAAAGTGAAAGTTAAAAAAAAAAAAAACTGACAGAGTTTTCTAATGCTGCAACAACAGCGCATATTCTCTCAGAGATGACAAGAGATGAATCTACTTCAACGTGCTGATAACAGAATAAATGAATAGAGCCGTTTTAAAGACCCCATCCACAAGGTAGAGGTAGATCGGGGGGCACATTCCCTTAAAAAAAAAAAAAGGTAATCCTCTGCGTCTTCAGCGGCTCAGATGTCAGGAGTAAATGACGACTGCTATGTTCATTATTACATCCAACAACAAAACACCTCAATCGCTTAGGAGTCATTCTTGTCTACTCCTGCTCCATCGTCAAAACAATGGCAGACTGATGACAGCTCAGAATGGCTTGAAATAAGAAAGGGGTAATGATTAAACAAGATTAAAAAAAAAAAAACACTGGGGGGATCTTTATCATTATAGGGTGGTTGTGTACACACACTGCCAGCATGCATTTCAGTTCAAACAACTTGTAAAAATGCATGTCGCATCCAATGATCCCTTTAAATAATTGTCAATATTTGTCTTTAAACTTGATCAAGAATTGTTACATTTTTCTGGTATCAAACATTGTGGGATCATAACTTTATTTCCAGCAAAACAATTATGTGTGTGTGTAATTATTGTAAAATAAGATTACTTAAAATTACATGTAATAAAATTAAGATTTTAATCATATGGCCTACCCCAATTGTGCTAAATAATTGCCATCTCAATATGGACTAAAGAAATCGTGATTATGATTTGTGCCATAACCGAGCAACCCTATTGTGTACCCATACATGCGTGTTTTTATTTCCTCACAGTGAGTGCTAGTATCTAAGGGTGGAAAATGGCCAAAATAATGTCAGTATATTATAATAATTTAGTTTAATAATGGAAATTAGATACAAAACTGTGGAAGTTGAACACTGATTTCACACAATTATGTGTGTTAGAATGCAATAGACCAGAAGAATTACAAATTCATACCAGATGTTAACACAGATGACCTGTATACATATTTTTTTTTTCTTTCCCAGGTTTTCTTCGCCCAATCCTGAACCATCTCCCGGGAATTCCTTCATGGAGCATGCAACATCACCCACTGTCAATCAACACCATAACTTCACAATTTATCCATCAATGTAAGTTCTGAGGAACATCTTGTCTGTAAATATTTTTCCCCATGCTGTTATTGTTTATCTCTGCAATAACAAACCCAGTGCATGAAACCTGGTGTATGTGTGTGTGCATCTGAAGGAATGACTCCATGTTAGACACGGAAGGTGAATTTGATCTGGAAGAGACCATGGACATGGCCCGACAGGTGGAGGAGTTCCTGCGTCAGCCCATGGAAACCCAGTGGAGCGGACAACAGTCATGACCTTTAACCTTGTGATCTCTCATGAGAACTACAAAAACTCAATGTTTCCATTCAATGTTTTTATCTTAACAAATGTGAAATGCTATGTTTGTCAAAGCTGATCAGTGGATATTTAACTGCCTTTGCATTTTATATATAGTTTGATGTGTAATTTCCCATCATTAACCACCGAAGAACAATAGACTGTCATTGATACACTTCTATTTGGCTGGATATGAGCGGCTACTTTATTAGCCCAGTGTGGGTTTGCCACTTTCATTGCCCTTTATCTTGATTGTTATAGTCGAGTTATAAAAATCTGCTTGATCAAATCCAGTCACACAGTTGGCTAAATGAAGACATTGAGCTTTCAATATTCAGTCTTCTCAGTTTGTCCACCTCCAATTAGAATGCTTTACAGCTGCATTTAGGGTTGCCAGGTCTGCGAAACAAAACCAGCCCAGTTGCATTTTTCCCATGGTTTTCACCTCCGTCGTGGGTCTGCTCCATCGGAATCCCATTCAGGGGGTTCGCCTCTGAAGAAATAGTGTTCTGAGGGTGGAGGGGGACTTGGCAGCGCTGGCTGCATGGTGTCATTTGTGCACCTTGTGGCACTACACAGAATTGCCTATTGTGTAACTGGTGCTGGATGTATAATTGGTTTTCTATTGTCTTTAATTGTCTACCAAACAGGCAGGGAGTTTTTTCTCCCCAACTTTAGTTACAGCATCCCCTAATATTGAAAATTTATGAAATTTAGCACGTCAATATCCATGCGTTCCAAACCATTCACACTTTAAGATATTAGCTAATGAAATTTAATTGGTGATTTTTAAGATTTGGGATTGGGAATCTTAAATCTTATTGGGAAGCACTTCCCCTATCAAACGGTTGCTGAGTTATGATATTTTTAGTTGTGTTGCCCCCTATGGGTGGAATTTGACACAATTTGTCTTGAATTCTTAGGATTGTTTATGTATACCAAGTTTAGTTAAATTTTATCTTCAGAACAAACTGATGAATCAGAATTCTTTCAGTAACTTTTTATTTTTTATTTTATGTTTAAATTAGCCTCTTGGTTAAGGTTGAAGAGTGTACATTTTTTGAGTTCAAATACCCTCTCCTGCCCTTTCTTGATTGGCAGAGACACAGTCAGCTATTAGAAGGTGATTCCACCAAAAGTGTGAACATTGTGAGCTTTGTAAATATCACTCTGCCACCAACCCCATATAGCAACATTTGCTCAGCCAATGGCTTGAGTTTGGGTAAACAGCATCTTCTCTGATAAACAAGCGATCATGTTATGGTGGTTGGGTCTGTATGTGTTTTAACTTAAAACGTGACAATCCATTGAAAACATTTATTCTCGGTGTCTGATCTGTCTAGCATCTTGGCCATTTCTGATTATCTGACTCCCTCCCACCCCAGATACCTAATTTTCCCTGAGCCATTCTTCCTGTGCCTTAAACAGCTGAGGTTTGTCCAGTAGTTAGTTACACCAAAGTCTGTTGTTAGCCTTAAAATTTTTGCTCATTTTTAAATCCTCTCAGATTTCATATATATTGATCTGAAATTAGTTTGACACTTCAGTCTTTCTCCCAGTAAATATCTCTCTTATTGGTAATCAGTGCACTTGAGAGCCAAAATTGTAAAAGATACCAGGAGTTGTTTGTGAAGTTTATTTTTCTTACCCTATTGGCAAATGCTGCTTTTAAACATTTTAAGCCTTCTTGCCTGTATAGTGAAATGGATTTTATAGATATTAAAGCAAATGACAATGTTAATAAAAAAATGTCTTTAAAGGGCCAGTCTATTTAAAATAATGTAAAATGTAAAACTTAATGTCAGTCAAGATAAAGTCGCTCCCCTCAAGAATAGATCTCAGGAAAATACACATCAAAGAGATGTTTAATAGTACCTATGCAGACACAGAATTTTATATAAAAAATAAACAAATGTATATATTGAGAAATAGTTATAATTACCAAAGTGCTATCTAAAAATAAATATACCGTTGCGATGCAGATAAATTGTGCTTGAATTGTCTTTAGAGCAATTGTAGGTTTTAATGTGTTCCTAATGTGATGGCTTGGTTTTAGTGTCTGTCTTATTGTTTTCTGTAAAATCTGTTTTTTTGAACATTATTTGTACTTTTTCCTATTGTTAGAAATAACATTACATTATGTTCTGTATGTAAGGGATAATGTCCAATCTATTTGTAAGGGATGAAATCCAGCCTGTCATCATAACTTAACACACAGGGGATGATCAGGACCCTGGCACAAAGTGCAGGGGTTGTCCAGGAATTTTTTTAATTTTTAATTTTTTTTTTTGACTAATGATTGGCTAGCTGTACGCTAACCCTTTTATTACATGGCTACCTAACAAATAAAGATATAAATGCATGGTTATGAGTTGAATTATTGTATCTTGAAGAGAGGGTGGAAAGACGGCAAACAGGTGTCACACATCAGTTGTTTTGATTACTTACAAAGTTACAAAGTTGTCATGGAAAATGGTCATTATTCAGAAATATTTGACCACCATAATCCTCTGCATGACCAGTCATGTTCAAGTATTCCTCAGAGCTGTGAAATAATGATAATCTAACTTAAACTGGTTCTTCTGGCAGGTGTGCTGATATTTTGAGATAGGATTCGCTTAACAGTACACCACCAGTACTGGACATTGGACTTGGGTAGCACAGAGCTGTATACTGCATCAAGTGCCTAAAAAGATTTTAGTTTGTCATCCCTTGTTGGTCCCTTGAATATGTTTGTGAATTTATTTTAGAAGGGGTTATAACCTTTTGGCCTGGTTTCACAGACAGGGCTGAGACTAAACCAGCATTAGGCCGTAGTTCAATTAGGACATTTAACTAACTTTTATAAAATGCACCTTGGAAAAAAAAAAAAACATTACTGGTGTCCATCTTGAGACAAAACAAAGGCATTGATATATTTTAAGATCAATCAGTACAAGTTTATTTCAGTTGAAACAGCTCAGACTTACATTTTAGTCTGGGACTAGGCTTAAGCCTTGTCTGTGAAACCGAAGGTAAATTACACAACACCAGATTTTCTGATGGAAAAGCAATTTTCAATTGATGATGAAAAGTTAACCCTAATGTTGTGTATACCCCATGACACAGGTCATGTGAACACACAAAAGAAAAGTACATTTTCATGCAGTTTTAGTGATCAGATCTCCCTTAATTACATCCTAAAAAATTACAAGCTGTCAAAAAAGTTTTCAGGAACACATCCCACTATTAGCTGACCATGTACAGTAGTCGTCAAGTCAGAATCTCTCTAAAAACTCAGGGGCTTGTGGCACTAGTTAAGCAAATGACAGGGTGTTTCCAGGCCAGCCAAGTTATGTAATCCCTCCAGCACATCAAGGCTTGGCTTCCTCTTCAATACAAAGGTCCAATACAATGGCCACATGTTTCAACCTACCCTCACTTGTAAATAAGACCCCAAGATACTTGAACTTCTACATTTAGGGAAGCAACTCATGCTTTACTCAAAGAGGACAATCCACCTTTTCTGGCAGCGAACGATAACCTCAGATATTGGGGCGCTGACCTTCACCCCCATTGCTTCACACTTCCAAAACTGCCCAAGAGAGCACTGAAGGTCACAACCCAACAAGGCCTTCAGGACATATACTGTAGACTGGATAAGCAAACTCCCATATGCCCTTTTTAGAGTGAAAAGCTGGTCAGCATCTGGAAAAGAATCTGGATTTTTCCTCCTTCAGATGAGGTTTGACAATTGGCCAGATTCTCCTTTCCAGACACCCTTGTAAGACACCCTCCAGTCCCCTTTATTAATAAATGGTAACCACTTCTCTGCCAATCGCTCAGTGCTGTCCCTGATTTCCACTCAGTGTTGAACAGGCATGTGACATCAGCTATGACATCCCAACAATATCCTGAGCCCTATCCCTGGCACTTTGCCACTTCTGAACTTTTTAACTACTTCAGTGACCTCAGCAAATTCAGGAGTCCCACAGTTTAAGCAATCCCAAAAAAGCCACCTCCTTCCACCTGACAACCTCCCTTACCATTTGTGTCCAGCAACATGTTCTTTGATTGCTGCCACGACTCCAACAACTTTCAAGTTTCAGTTTCAAGCAACCCCCTTCGGAATAGAGGCTTTAAATATAGGGACCACTTCGTCTCCATGTTCTCAGCCTCCTGGGTATAGAGTAGTAGTTTCTCCATTGGTGGTATTAAGCTGATGATACACGGGACAACTTTTTGAGCAATATTGCTGGGCAACTTTGGTTAATGTTGCCGTCAACGGGCAACCAGGTGAGACACAGGGCCCACAACTGATCTAAAGTATCTGGATAGAAGTTTGTTACCCATTCTCAGTGGGAAAGTGCCCAAGCAACATTGCTCAAAAAAGTTGCCCCGTGTATCATCAGCCTAAAGGCTCATCTATATGAATGTTCCCAATTCACCCTAACAAACTGGGTTTCTTGGGTCTGTCCAGTAGCCTCTTCTGCCATCTTATTAGTTGACAACTCCGCTCCTCTCTTTACCCAAGTGTCCCAAACATACAATCATTGTTCGTTGATCTAAGGTGGATTGGTACCAAATACACTTAACACCACCTTATGTTTGAACATGGTGTTCATTATGGCCAATCCATGATGAGTAGAGAAGTGCAAGGACAGAACACCACTCAAGTTCAAAGCAGACGGTTCATTCCTCTCTGTCACTCCTGCTCCAGGTTTCTCCATTGACACCAACATGGATGTTGAAGTTGCACAGTTGAGTCTTTACTGGGTATGTTCATGATGCCAGTGTTAAAACACAGCCCCATCTATCACCAGGCTTTATCCATCCCCTGGCTACTGGTGATGGTGGATACCACCGTCTGTCCAAGCAAATTAAACTGATGTCTTCTTCACACACCAGCAGTATTTTAACCACCACTTGCCAAAAGCATATAGTCTTGTGGAGAGGACATTTGGGATTCTGAAAACTAGGTGGCACGGGAAATGCTGGAAGTTCATCCCATTTATGCACTAGAGGTAGAGGCCTACTGTACGGCTCTGCATTGCAGCATCTTAAATGATGACATCATGGATGCATAAGAGACAAATTTAGACTTCTGATGAGGATGAAATTGTACATGCAAACAATGCTGCATGTGAGGCAGAAGAGAGAAACAAAATATCAGCTTAGTTTAATCACAGCACTGGCAGACCATCTGTATCTTAAAATCTAGCAAGTAGGCACATACACTTACACAGAAATGATCTGTACATAGCAGTTACTTTCTATTATCTGTTATATAGAACATGAAAAGTTTATTCATACAAAATCTTTATTAAACATTCATTTGATCAATTTATTTTTTATCTACTATTTGTCCTATTCACTAGCCTAATCACAGGAGAAAGTGGTTCTCACATGCAGCCATCTCCCTGTCTCTCTCTCTCTGTCTCTCTGTCTGTCTGTCTGTCTTCTGTCCTCCCTCTCCATCATGTCTCCAGCGTTTCATCCCTTTCTGAGGACCTCAAATAGAATGTCACTGGCCTCCATCCTTCAACTTTTTGGGGTGACCTTATGCAGATCACTTCTCTCATGTGTCTGACTAGTCACCAAAGAGGTGAAACCACTGCTGCCTCCTGGGAGAATGAGGAAATAAGGACAGGTGGAATCACAGATGGTCTGCCCCCAGTTACCTCGTCCATCAAATGGTACCACTTCCAGGTAGCAACAGTGCTTTCGTCCCCCTCTGTGCTGACTATTTTGGGGCATCTCAAGTCCTGTATAGGCAAATGGACAGTTTACTATGGCTGCACCAATTTAATCTTATTGATCCTTGCATTTAATGTTTATATTTGTGTTGTCTATAATTTACTTCAACAGTACGTACTCTTCTCTAATTACCAATTAATGTCTATTACTTTAGGTGTTCAGCAACACATAGTTAGGTTGAATATATAAAGCCTGATTGGTTTGGTTGTGTCCACTATTAACACATGCTGTAACCCTGAGTATGTTAGTTTCATGGCACGACAGAGGCTTCTGTTACTAGACCTATGGTTATAAATGTTTTAATGAGTTCACCATTAAGCCGTAAGTATACCAGTGAGAAAAGTCTTTACTTTCTGGGCTGGAGTGTGTAAATTATGGAATTATGGTTAAGAAAATTAAGCAACAAGTGTGCAGTGTGGGCTACGGTATCTCAACAGAACACGAACAATAGGTGGCGCGATTGCGCCTACCGTTACACAAAAGAAGAAGAAGTTGTTTTCAGTGTTTGCTTTCAGTTTTCAATCATGACAAGTCCATCACAATGATGCAGACATATCAGCGTTATTTGTGGATCATTTTACCTTGTTTTATTGCATTATTGGCCGTGACCATTACATGTGGTGAGTTTGTGCAACAATTTCTCTGATTCCAAAATATAGTCATTTCATTGGTAGCTTTGTCCGTAACAAACAGTATCAAAAACGTAACATTATAATCATGTTTTATAGACAGTCATCATGGTATCATTTCAACTGCCTTGAAGTAGGCTACCAAATAGCACAGTATGTCAAAGTATAGCCATCAGAAGCACACAGTACTTCTTGGTGATGAGCTGTCAATCCAAAAAAATTCGTGGTGTCAGAATAGCAAAGATCTAGCTTTTTTGAATACATCTAAATTGTGTAAATGCTAAAATCATATGTGTATAATTATAAAATCATATAGTATATTTACATAGTTTTATGTTTATAAACATTTTTAAATTTTGTTGTTAAATGTGTTATTGGCGCACTCTTCCGGTCAGCTTCTGTCAATGCTGTTGTGTTTTTGCGTAACAGCTCCTCCGGGCTCACTTTTGCTCCTGTGCCTCTGCTGTATGGCTCTTCTATGGAAGATAAAGGTCAAGGATCGCTCCATATCGAGTCTTTTGGCTCAGTATGTGGCAGTGAAAGCGGTGTACTGGCTGGGGAATCGCCAGAGAAACAGACTAGAGGCAGACACACGGGACATTCATCGCGTTCAAGAGGAGACTCTGCTCAAGCGTCTACAGAAACACTCCGACACAGTTTACGGCAAACAGTACGAGTTTACATCAATTAAAGGTGATTGATTTCGACGATTTAATAATAATAATTATGTAATATAGTATATTCTATTTAAAATTTGTTATGCAATGAACTGCTTATCTGTCCAGAGTGTTTCTGGGTTGCTTTGACACTTACTCCAGTGTCTGCACAACCCTGTGTCCAAGGACAAGCAGTTTGGAAAATAGATGGATTTTTCACATTTTGTTATTTTTGCAGCGTTTTACTAAAAGGCCTTAGGCCTTTTTTTTTTTTTTTGTAAAAAATAAATAAAATAAAAAAATACCAGTCTGTACTCCATATCCAATAATGACAAAGCAAAAAATAGATTTGTGATAACTCTACAAATTTATAAAAAAGTAAAAACTGAAATATTAAATTGACACAACATATTTATTGATTTAAATAAAGTTAATAATTTATGCATTTAATAAGGTTTTTGATGAAAGTGCAAAATAAAGTTTCATAACTTTTTAATCTTTTGACCATTCCAGTTTTTTTCACCCTTTCTCTGAAGTTTGAAGGGTATGACAGCATGCCACTGATATGTAGGATATAGTTATTTTTTTAATTTAACATATAATAGAATCATATGTTTGACAGTAGTATACAGAAAATTTACAGTGTTGTGTACGGTGCATTTACATTTTACTTATTTGCTTCTATGAAATGGAAGTAACCAGTGAGATGTGCCACCATATTGTCATGAAATGTATGAGTTGTCATCGTATCATTTCAGACACAGAAACATTTCAACAGCGCCATCCGATCACGGATTATGACCATTATGAAAAGTTTGTGGAGCGTGTGGCTAAAGGAGAGCAGAATGTTTTAATATCGGAAAAGCCTCTTATTCTGGCTATGACATCAGGAACATCTGGATCCAGCCGTATGCTTTTGAGCACCAAAGACACCAACACAGAATTCTTCCTACAGGTCACAACACATACAACATTGTTACAAGTACAAAGTTATGTCTGCATTACTAGTGGCACCAAACGCTAAATGGCACAAGTAATGGCACTTTTCAAACAAATTTCTCAAGCACTCCCCCTGTCTCTCTGTTGGCCAAACGCATTATTCGATATGATTTGTTGCACAGAATGCTGGGGAAAGATATGGAGAAAGTACAAAATCAGATTCCATAATGCATGTTTACAAGTAATAGGCCAATACAAACCAACTAGCAACAAGTGAGTTGAATATCAAGCTAATTTACCACATTTTGTGATCAATGTGATCTATTATTTCTGTGCACTTTTCTGGCAGGGGGTGGCAGTTTGTCTAGATGCCATGAGGCAAGCCTTTCCAGCCACTGGCAGTCTCCAGAAAACCCTGAAGATCTTTTACTCGCCCATTTTTCGTCAGAGTGAGGCAGGTATTCCTATTGGCCCCAACTCCTCAACTCCTGCCTCCTCTAAACACATGCTGCATCTGTACACCACGCCAGCACCCGTCTATCAGGTAGGTGGGAGATGAATATGAATTTAACGTGATAATATTAGCAAATGTTGAGAGGAAACACTCAGCTCAGCTCCTCTAGCAAGTGTCAAAGCACATTACAACAAATGTGCCAAATAAGCCCCCAGAATGCTGTTGCTGTGTAAATTAATTTTCAAAACGCATAAAACGTTTTCTTTTTTTAGTTGAAAACAGTGTTGTGTAACCGCTTTTCTTATATTTGGAATCAAACAAGGTTTTATTAAAGGGTATTTTAATATAACATAGTACTCCACAGCCATGACAGGCCGCCATAATGTCCATCTCTAATCAAGCACACCTGCCTGTAACTTTCATGCAACCCTCAAGGCTTTGGTTAGATTTTTCAAGAATGTGTGAATAGAATTGAAGCTAAACTCTGCATGACAGTGTACCTCCAACACAGAAGTTACCATCCCTGCATTAAGGGGTCTGTTAAAATTCAGTGGGCTCTGGGAAGGTAAGTTTGTCAAGAAATACTTACAAGAGCAAGCAGAGAGGGTCTGAATAAATGTTGGACAGATTATGCCAAGATTGTTTTGTATCCAGAAGTGTAAAGTGTAAGTTTTTTGACTCTATAGCATACATAAAGAATAATAATCACAAACATGATTCTTGTATAGAAAATATATAAAACTTAATATGTAAAGGATTTTTATTTCATCTTTTAGTCAAACAGTAACAGGTACAAAAACAAAAAAGTCATATGGTTAAATTTATAGGCTAAATAATTAATTAAGAGATTTTAATGGGTCATAAACCAGATATCCAAAGAAGATCAAACATTAAACTTTACTGCAGTAAAACTCGCCCCACTCTTCCTGTGTTAATCACTCCATTGTTATGTAGACCATTTAAAAAACCAAAAACATTTTGGTTACAATTGCATCTGTCTCTGAAAAAAAAAAAACATTTAGTATTGACTGATATAATGTTATTTTCAGAGCTTTTATTTCCTTTTTATCTGTAACCTGTTGAACAGAAGATCTTTGAACATTGGAAACAGAATGAAAAATACAGCTTTTGCTCAGAACGAACGATTTTAGTCTTTTCAAGTTGAGTCTCAAGTCGTCTTGATAATGTCTGATTGTTATGATTGAATATGCTGTTACTTCAATCCAAGTCAAGTACAAGTCATGCAACTGAAGTCCACAACCCTGCTGTGAATGCACTGGAAGTCATCTTGGATAAAAGAGCCTACCAACTAAAATAACAATTTGCAATAAATAATAATAAACACTAATTTATAGAATCTAAAAGACACTGTTGGTTTTTTCTGTAGGTGCTGAATGAGAGAGATGCCTTGTATCTCCATCTGCTGTTTGGGCTGAAGGACCGCTATCTTGGGATGCTGGAATCTAACTTCAGCTCTACCGTCTTTTATGCCTTCAGAGCCCTTCAGGTACTGTACAGTGAGGTCCAAAAGTCTGAGACCGCTAATGAAAATGCTTCTATATTACATTATTTATTGCAAATTATATAATCATCATTGTGATTTCATCACCTAGTAGTGCATCACAATTATTATTATCATTTATTTTGTATCATTGTTTATTTATGTCTGTATAATGCTATCAGGTGAACAGGAATGAATAATTTGCTTATTCGATTAGTGAGCAAGGCATAATGCAGGATTTATTTTAAATCATCAAAACTTTTGCTGTTGTAAACAAGGAAAATTACAGTTTTTCTGTGTAGTCTCAGGTTGTTGGGTCCCACTCTGTACATGTTCAAAAAATGGATAAATACAGGTGTATGGAGTGCAACAGATTTGGAAAGAAGCTGCATTTCACTTGAGATTGTTGTCCCAATTCCAGATTTGTCTGATCAGATGTTTTATAACTGACACTGAATAGAGCAGAAAGATCCCAAGCAGCAATCTGTCTGTCTGCATTTAGGAACATTGGAAAGATCTTGTGGTGGATGTGGAGGTGGGCATGATCAACTCCGGACTGAACCTGAAGGCTGATGTGCGCCGTGCCCTAGAGAAACTGATGAAGCCAGATCCAGAGAGAGCCGCTGAGCTCACAGCCCAGTTTGAAGAAGGGTTTGAGGGGATCGCACACAGAATATGGCCCCAGTTACACCTGGTTCTGACAGTGGACTCGGGCTCCAACCAGATTTATGGGGAGATGTTACGGCAGCACTACTGTAAAGGTGTTCTGTTCTACTCCCCTTTCTACGCTGCCACTGAAGGTGTGTTTGTATGTGGATGCATGTGTGTACATTTCTGGATAGTAATAAGCCATGATAGGTCTTTGTGTTACGTATTTTTTTCCATGAGCAGGGTTGGAAGGGTTATGTTGCAGATTACAGAATGCTTAAAAATGTTATTTGCAGTGTAGTCCCTTGGATTACTGAAGGTATACTACTGGTCAAAAGTTAGACATGGTTCAAATTTTTCTTCTGTTTTCAAAATAAGTCTTGCACTATGCTGGGGTGTTTCCCAAAAAGTTCTGTCATTACCCACAAAGGTCAGTGGAACTTATGACTATAGTTAATTAAAAATGTTTTTGGGGAACGCACCCCAGCACAGTAACTGGTAACACGCATATGTAAAGTTGTAAATGAGCTGTATACGTGCATAAAGTACAGTTCACATGCATGCATTAGTAGTATATAATGGTCTGTAATTCATGTTTCAGGCCTGATAGGTGTGAACCTGTGGCCTCAGCAGGAGAGCAGACAATATCTCCTGTGTCCTCGTTCCATGTTCTGTGAGTTTATACCAGAGGAGGATCTGGATTCGGAGCAGCCCAAAACTCTCCTGATGGGGCAGCTTCAGGAAGGACATAACTATGAGTTGCTGGTCACCAATGCTTCAGGATTATTCAGGTCAGGTACATGATCCTGCTTCTACACGTTTAATACAAAGTTCTATCATGAAACTCTAGAGGGCACAGGCCGATAGGCAGAGGTGTACAGTAGTGAAGTATTTTTACTTTACTTAAGTAAATTTAAAAAGTATCTGTAGTTTATCAGTGTTTTTCTTTGGAAAATTTTACTTCACTACATTCCAAAGCATAATGTCATACTTTATACTGCACTACATTTCATAAATAAAAGTTGTTGTTTGTTTTACCTTTAAAACTTAAGAACATTAAAAATGTAGTACTTTCTTGTACTCAAGTAAATCTTTGAATTACTTTTACTTAAGTAAAAGTTAGAAAGTAATAGATTTCTAATGTAATTAAGTATTAAATTATATTTAATATGAAATGTAGTGCAGTAAAAAGTACAATATTATGCTTTGGAATGTTGTGAAGTAAAGTTTTCTAAAGAAAAACACACTGATAAAGTACAGACACTTGAAAAGTACTTTTAAAACAGAGTAAAAATACTTCAGTACTGTCCGCCTCTGCCGATAGGTCCTAACTCAGTCTGATATAATCGCATCATCATCATCAGCCAATGAGCTTGCTGCTCAACATTCAAATACTTGGCCAAGGTTTGCTGTAGTGGTTTGCTGCACACTTCAAAAATCCTCCACCTCCCCCAGCACCACCTGTATCAGGGCAAAATAAATTAAAAGGAAAATGGAAGTCAAGGTGCAGTTCAGGAGATAACTTTTAATTATTTTGCATGTCCCCAGCCTAAGGATTTAAACCTTTTTATGTGATGGCCATACAAAAAAAATAGGGTTGTCCATGTTTTAGAATTTGTTGTGGGTGTATAAGATGGCTTGGATGAGTGTGAGATTTCCCGGCCTGAAAATTTATCCCAGTCCGCTCCTTTATTTTACCATATGTCTGTGAAGATTTTAATAGTCTTAAATAGAGTTAGGCCTACTCGTTTACTATTAATGGCAAAAACAAACTAAATGTCACAGTATGTTCTTTCAATGTTAAAATTTTTGCAGAAGTGAAGTTATGGACATTTTTTTGAATGTGACACAACAGCCTTGCCAGTGCAAAAAAAATAAAAATAAATAAATAAAAATAGAGCTGTACATGTATGTTACACATGCATACTATGCTTTTGATGATAGTTACACCACGCACACTGTACACATACCTTAGCTTACACATAAAAACAGGAAAGTATACTTTGGGCTTAACTGTTAAACTTACTGTTTGGGCTTAAATGCAGAATTATGAAATGTTATTAACATAAACAGTGCATTTAATAAGTCATTATATTTCCCAGGGAAAGCAAGAGTTGATAAAAATGTAAAAACTGTAACTTGAATGCAATGTAAGTCGCTTTGGATAAAAGCATCTGATAAATGTAAATATATAAATATATATATCACTTTGCCAGTGAACAGGCTGTGCTGTTATGCTGTTTTTGAGCACTGTCCTTTAAGGACACAGATGATGCCATGAATTAGTGTATTGGATATTTAAAAAAAATGAAAAAAATGAGAGAAAGTAAAATATTGAGCAAATTGTAAACTGATGTAGTGGACATTCTCTAAAGTCTGTCTTTTGTGTTTTTCAGGTATCACATTGGAGATGTTGTGAAAGTAGTTGGGTTTCATAACCAGTGTCCAAAAGTGGAGTTTCAGTATAGGTACACATTTTTATTATGCATTATTTAATTTTTTTAATGTAATTACAATTTCTTGTTATACTTTTAATATATCTTCATGTGTCAGATATAAAGAAATTTGGCAGTGTGAATGTGAATAGGGATATGAAGTTTTCTGCAGTAGCTTCATTCTTGTAACCCAATTGACCTATCGGTAAACCCCGCCCCCCTTAGTTACTGTTGCTCCCTCGGACAAACAAACGGAGTTGCTCACTGTCTTACATTGACTGCTGCAGTGTGAAAACCTTGTCCCACGATGTTTTTGCACAATTTTGGACACAGAAGGCCACCAAATAGGAATTAAATATTCCATGGAGGGATTTATAAAATATTTAAAAATAAATACGGTGGGTAACTCGAAGCCAGGGTTTACAGATCACAGTGTAAGTGGGAGAAGTCTCATATTACGGTCGGTCATCACGATCCCGGATGACAACATCCAGGATCAACACTGTTCATGTATCGCAGGGTACGATTAAATTAATGTACGTTTAACATGAAGAGACAGTGAAATGTAGACCTTCGTTTATGTGTTTTTGACCTACACTGTACAAGACGCGAGAACAGTCCGCTATTTAGGTTTGTACGTTAGCATGGACTCACTAACTTTAACATTAGCTAGTTTTAGCCAGAGATACCTTGCTAAAGCACAAGATAACATTAACGTTCTGCTTGAGCAGATGCAAATTGTAACTTAATGAGTGTATGACAACCAGAAAATTAACGTTTTTGTCTTCATTTGTATTGGGGTTGAATACTTAGGGACATTTTGCTGTTTTGTTTGGATTCAGGAAATGTAATAAAATAAATTATATTGCCCATCCTCTCAGGATAGCAGGAATCAGTGTTACAAGTACCCCAGGCACATCATTTTTCCATTTTTGTAGCATAAACACCATAAAACCGATGCGAGCTTCAGATCTTCCAATGTTTCTCTATGGCGCTGAAACCTACAGATGTCCGAGTTCCGCTCCCCGTGCAACTCATACTCGACTGCCATTGGCTAGTCTGCGTTCGAGGGGAGAGGCTTACCGATAGGTCAATTAGTGTGGCATTAGCAACGCTAAGATCATGGGTTTGATTACCCAGGGAATGCATGAACTTGATGATGTTTGCTGGTGTTATATTCTGACTAATCACTGGAGCAACATTATTCTGTTTGCCCTTGCAGCAGTATATATTATGAATGCTTCTACGGGGCTCTAGACTAACTTTTTGCACTGGTTGCATTGGTGCGCCTAACTCTTTTTCTTAGGTGCACCAGCACAAAAGTTAGGTGCACCCAAATTTTCGACCGCATCGCATTTAACACCGCAGTTTTACAAGTTCACTTTTTTTTTTTTTTTTTTTTTGTTAAATCGCTGTCCATATAGGCTATATTGACTTGTAAATGATTAACTAACAATCTGGTCAACATAGATGTTTTATAGATGCATTGTGCTTTTTCAGCGTTTCAAATCGAAATGTATTAGAACCAGTCACAAATGCACTATTGCCGGCCATGGTCTTCCCACACTCTTTACAGTAAATGCAGTGCATTATATTATCGGCTTTACTGTATCTTAGCCAGGGAAACTGGTCAAGCCACTCTCTTTGAAAAGTATACACTTTTCCTCTTTTAATTTCAGTGGGCTCTGGCTCGGACTCGATCGTATGTGGCTCATTATCTAATGCAGGGATCAACACTAAGGATTTTTTCTACAAATTTTTACTTGCCCTGCCAACATTTTCACTGGCCCTGCCACAAAAAAAAAAAAAAAAAAAAAAAATAGTTTCTGTTATCATTGTTTTTGATTTATGTTATCTTGTATTCTAATAAATAAGTTTATATGACACCAATATTTTAGATATCAATTAAATTTTACAATTCTCTATTCCAATTTCAATATCACAACATTTATGTTTATTTTTGGCTAGTGATTCTTGCTAAGTTTAAACATTATTAAAGACAAGTGACAGCCAGTAAGTAAGAACAAATGAACAAATTACAAGTAATAGCACAAGTCAAGTCAAGTCACCTTTATTTATATAGCGCTTTTAACAATACAAATTGTCAAAGCACTTAACAGTATCAAATTGGAGGACAGAGTGTCAGTAATGTATAATAATAAGATTAAACACTCAATTTTCAGTTAAAGGCATTTCATTATTGAATTCAGAGATGTCATTGTCTAGCTCAGTTTAGTTTAAATAGTATATATGAAATCAAATTGATGATAATCGTTAGAAATTAAGTGTCCCCAACTGAGTAAGCCGGAGGCGACAGCGGCAAGGAACCAAAACTCGTTCTGTGACAGAATGGAGAAAAAAAACCTCGGGAGAAACCAGGATCAGTCGGGGGGCCAGTTCTCCTCTGGCCAGGATATATATACAAATAAGCATAGGCCTATAGCACAAAGATAGAAATGAAATGATGCATTAGGTTTTTATGTTTGTAGATGTTCAGCTACAGAAATTTAAAAAAAAAAAAAAAAAAAATCACATATAAAATAACATTTGAATATTCTTCACTCTGTGTTGCACCTTGATTTTTCATAGCAATTTGAAATTAGAGGCAGCCACTGCATTTTATTCATGGATTAATCCACAAACAAACAAACAAACAAAAAAAACAACAACAAAAAAACAAAACAAAACATGTGCAATGTTTGATTTATATTAGACTGTATAAGTTCAAAATCTGAAGCAAAAACAGAACGACCCGTCTTTAGCTTTGTGAAATTATGCTAAGGTTACATAAAACATCGGCACTAAACAGAAACAGCAGTGGGGCTGAATGAGACGCAGTTTCACTCTCTGACAGTGACTGAAGGCGGTGCTCATGGAACAGTGATACAGCTTTTCCTTGGTTACCACTGTATAACACAGCAGCGCTGCGCGTATTAACACCAATTTAATATGCATTGTACGGAGACAAGAAAAGAAAAAGAAAACGCCATTTCTGAAAACAGTCAGTTCCCCTCAGAAACACGTTCATATAAAATTAAATATTTGGATTTTCTTCCTATATTTCACGCATCGTGAACAGAGATCTTGTTCTGCTGCTAGTGCTACAGTATTTTCTCCTTTTTGTGTCCATCTTTTCTGGCCTTTGTTAACGGCCGTTTACAGACTAATTATAATAATAACGTAATATTTCCACACAAATGACATTTGGGAAAATGATTGCAGTGCAGTTTGTGTGTAAGCACGGAACAGAAGATGCTCTAAAATAAAATAAAAAGTGTCCGGTCGATAGGTGCATCTGTACTCCAGTGTATAAATTCAATATGGATCATTGTTAAAGTTACTTGCCAAGAGGGGTATTTTGACATACTTTTGTGTGTATTTTCCCGTTCAGGCGACTCGCGCGTGTCAGAGACGCGTCTGTCTGTGCGCGCGCTGTTCACACAGAACAGAACACAACGTGCAAGTACTGAAAGGAGTTGTTTTTGCGCCCAAATGCTTTTTTTGCACTGGTTGCATTGGTGCGCCTAACTCTTTTTCTTAGGTGCACCAGCACAAAAGTTAGGTGCACCCAAATTTTCGACCGCATCGCATTTAACACCGCAGTTTTACAAGCACCCCCCACTGATCAATCATCATTTCTGAGCAATGGTTTGTTTGACGTGTGTCCAGGCGCGGGCAGATGTTGAGCGTGCGTGGTGAGAAAGTGTCTGAATCACTGTTTTTGGGGGCTCTTAAGAGGGCAGTGACACAGTGGCCAGGAGCCAAACTAATAGACTACAGCTGCGTTGAGAGCGGCGTTTTAGGTAATGTTTGTCTTTTATGAAGTCCTCTGTATTTTAAAGGAATGTTCCAAGGTCATTACAATTTAAACTCTGTATAGCAGTTTGCAAATTTTTCAGCTGTCATTGTATGTGTGACTAGTGTGATAGAATTACGACTGTCTGTCTGTGTAAACATCAGTATAATGTAAGATGTATTGAATCTGGAACGTGAATTGAACTTTGCTAAGGTTGATCTTTTATGTAATACAGAAAGGCAAATAAATGCATTAATTGTTGTATTTAATTTGTTGTTTGTGTTTGCTGTAGGCAGTGCATCTGGAATAGCTCAGCCACATTATCTTGTGTTTGTTGAGCTAAAGGGTGTGAGGAACCTCTCAGAGGAACAAAGATACAAGGTCTGTAATGTTCATTTAAGAACTTTGAAGAGACCCTTCTCTTTAACTGCTCATTATATTCCAGATTGCTTTTTAAATCCAACAGTTAGATCACTGCCTACAGGAGGACTCTGATATCTACCGATCCTTCAGGATGAAGGGCAGCATCGGACCAATGAGAGTTCAGCTCGTTCGTGACGGAACTTTCCAAGAATTGAAAGATCGCTTGATGGCCTTCTCCAGTACTTCGTCCAACACCTTCAAAATGCAGCGTGTGATACGCAGGAGAGAGTTTGCAGACTTTCTACTGCAGAGGGCTTTTTCATGAGCATTTCAAATAGAGATGAATGAAGCGTCATTTTTGGCAATGCTAAAATATTTTCTGCTATTATAGTTTTATGTGCAGAGATGGTAGCTGGTTCCTTTGAAAAGTGTTACAATGTGGGTCTCTTTTTCAAAGGATTTTTTCTGTTTGACCAGCCAAAGACAGGAACATTGTCTCAACCAATGCCATGAGTTTAGGGTGGGACTATTTGTTTGTCCAACCAATGAAAGTCACAAGGATTGTTTGGAAAACAAGAGATGCTTCTTGATCCTGATCCTGGGCTACGTTTCCCAAAAGCATTGTAATCTTAAGTTGATCATAGCTCCATTGGTTTAAATGGTCTATAATGTGCTTAAGCTTATGATGCTTTTGGGAAACGCAGCCCTGGAGGATCCCAATACTGCATATTTTGGATGTGTCCCTTATTTAGCACACCAGGTTTCTATCAGTGGGATATTCAAAAAAAAAGTAGGTAGTAATTTATTCATGGTAAAGTACTATAGGGTAAGCTGCTAACCTCAATTTTCACTTCCAAAACCCTGAGTAGCTTTAAGGCTATGTTCATGCATTTCACCAAATTTGACTGATATCCAATATTATCAATTAGGGCTGCTCGATTATGACAGAAATCATAATCACGAATGACGATTATTTTGGTCAATATTGTAATCACGATTATTTAACACGTTTATTAGTGGGCCATATAACCAATTTTTTTTATTCAAGTCTAAAGTATTCAGTTAACAGCCTATAGAAGTTGAATATATCAAATGTAAAATAAAACCATCTTCACTGTAAGAATTAAACTTCCTTTGTTGCTTATTAAAGCTACAAAAGACCTTCTGTGAAGAGCAGTGAGTGATTTTGTCTTTGTCTTTTGTTGTTTGATTAATATTAAGCCCACAGTCGGCAGCAGGAATATAGGCCGCTGTCACTTTAAGAGCAGCACGGCTCCACTTTACTGTTTTACTCGTAATTTCAGTATCATCTGTTTACATTCATTTATTACATAACCGACCAGGGTTTACGTGAATAATCACTAAGCGCCGCATTTTGACACATTTTTGTGTGTATTTGACCGTTTAGGCGCTAAGTTACATGTCCATGTTCTGTTCCGTCTCTGAGCGCAAGCCTCCTGAGGGAGCGCAAGTTCTCTTTCGCGCTTTTAAAAACATTAATAAATCGAATCAACTTTAATAACTCAAGCACGTCCCATTTTGCAAAAGTCACGATACATGATTTTACTGATTTGCACGCGGAAATGGGCTTTTGTGGAGGAGTGAAAGCATCAGTTACTGGCGTAACCCCGGTTCTCTGATATGGAACGCTTTCCGGACTATTTTCAAATAGAATTGCAAATTGTATTTTCAGTTGCGTTTTCAATATGTGGACGCATAAATTGTGACATAATCCAAATGCAATTGCAAATCTTGCATTTTCGCTTTCGCGAACGCACAGTGACTGCCAAATCTCAAATGAAAGTCTATTTGCAACTGTATTTCCCATGTCTTACCAGTTATGAACCTGTCATATTTAAATAGCAATATTAATTACCACATTTGCTTTTTCACACAATCTGCGCCGCGCATATAACCTGTCAAAACTCAAATGGAATCGCAATTCCTTTTGCATTTGAATTTCTGATGTCTACACTGAAAGCTGTCAATCAATGTGAGGGGGCGGGACTAAACTAGGGGGCGTGTTTGTTTTGGGAGGTGACGTCACTCACAGACGTGCCGAATGCTTTGATCAGTGGAGGTAATCAGTAAATGCTCCGCTATAGGCAGCTACCAATCAGTTCGTGCCTGTGTTAACCAACAGACAGTGCAACCTTCTTGGCACAATACATAATTCTGTCTTTTTTTTTTACCCCAAATACAGCGATTATCACCTGATAATAGAGCCACAAACGGTACGCACAATAGGTCAAAATTCACTATTACCCAAACGCTTTTCACCTGTCTCAACATCTCTCGCTGTTTCTCTCACTCTGATTGATGCAAGTGCGAAAACATACAGTGCAATTCTACAGTTATTACAGTACATTTTATTCCTTTCTTTTAATCTGTAATAGTACTTAAGTTCTAAGCGGCCATGCATATTATAATTTTTTCTTTTTTGTTTTCTGGTGACCATGACTTAATTTAGTCTACTGTTGCTATAGTAACAAATGCAACCTTGACAGGGACATTCTAAAACGCTTAACCTGGCTTAATGTGTTAATTGAGAGTGTTTTTAAAAGACCAAACTCAGCATAAATGATCGAAAGATGACCGTGCGCTCTTCTTGTGGATATTTCAGCAAATGTTGCTTCACTTAGAAATAACGTCTACAATAAATAAAATAAATATAGGCTAATCAAACACTGCTGATTTTGTCCAGAGTTAGGCTACGCTAAACATTTTATTTGTGTAATTAACTTTTAAGTGGTCTAAAAACAACGCATTCAACACCGCAAGCGCAGGCGGAGCGCCTTCAGAAGAATGCAGAGAAGAGCCTATTCTAAAAAATCTTAAAGTCGGCATGAAACGGAAGTTGCGACTGTCTTTTTTTCTCTACTGTGACGTATATCCGAGTGAAACGGCATCTGAAATGAGAGGGCGGGACTTGATTTCGTCCTTCGAGAATTGATTTGATCGTTGGAAGTTGGGGCGTTACTAACAAAATTGAGGCAGATCTGAAATGCCAGTTTGCAGTTAGTGGTGAGGGATTTTCCCCTGTCATTTATCCCAGCGTTTACCCCTTACGTCACTAGCTCCGCCCTTGCGCCGTCACTCGTGACCAGAAGACTAGAGGAGTCGTTTTGAGGGGGAGGGGAGGTTAAGATTTTTGATTAAAGATTACGAGGGCACGTGAATTTTAAAAAAATAATGAAGTGCACGGATAAATTATTTATAATAAACACTACAGTATTCCATCAAAAAATAAGAATATTCAATTTTGATTTCATGCCGACTTTAAGCTGCTTGGAATCAGCTTACTTTAATTCAATTTACTCACTTCGTTTAAAATAAAATTTATATATACTGGTAATAATATATTATAATAATTTGTTTGTGATTTTTATTAGTCATGTAGGATAGGCTGTGATATCGTGTGCGTTACAAGCTTGGGATGCTGTTATATGTGTGTGTGTGTGTGTGTGTGTGTGTGTGCGTGCGTGTGTGCGTGTGCGAGTGTGTGCGAGTGTGGTTTCCTACAAAGAAATGTAGAAAATACAAAAGATAAGGCTACAACACTGTATAACATCACTGAACTAATGTTTAACATTTATAAGTTAATTAAATGTCAGTAATAAACTGCATAAATTATAGCGATCACGAAGAAGGTCCTCTGTCCCAAACGCGTACAGTAGGCTATATTTGATACAGTATACAACTCCCCATCAGTAGTTCTATACTGCTACCTGCTGGCACAGTTGTGCAACTTAGAAAACAACTTTTGTTATGTTGAGATCACGAGAAAAAGAAGTCGTGATAACGAGAAAGCAACTTTTGTTATGTAGAGATCACGACAAAAATAAAGTCTTTTTAGTGACGCTTTGGTGCCACGGGACGCATGCTCCATAATGGATTAAAACTGTTGAATAAAAAGGTGGAAAATGGGTAAATAAATATAGATTGGCACTGTTTTGTTTTCTTACGAATAAAATCTTCTGTAATAAGTGTAGAATTGCACTGTTTGTTTTCTCACTTGCATCAATCAGAGTGAGAGAAACAGTGAGAGATGTTGTGACAGGTGAAGAGCGTTTGGGTAATAGTGAATTTTGACCTATTGTGCGTACTGTTTGTGGCTCTGTTATCAGGGGATAATCGCTGTATTTGGGGTAAAAAAAAGACAGAATTATGTATTGTGCCAAGAAGGTTGCACTGTCTGTTCGATAACACAGGCACGAACTGATTGGCAGCTGCCTTTAATGGAGGCTTTACCGATTTGATCAAAGCATTCGGCACGGTCGTCTGTGAGTGACGTCACCTCCCAAAACAAACACGCCCCCTAGTTTAGTCCCGCCCCCTCACATTGATTGACAGCTTTCAGTGTAGACATCAGAAATTCAAATGCAAAAGGAATTGCCATTCCATTTGAGTTTTGGCAGGTTATATGCGCGGCGCAGAGAGAGTGAAAAAACAAATGTGGTAATTAACATTGCTATTTAAGTATGACAGGTTCATAACTCCTAAGACATGGGAAATACAGTTGCAAATAGACTTTGCTTTTTCATTTGAAATTTGGCAGTCACTGTGCGTTCGCGAAAGCGAAAATGTAAACGGTAATGCAAGATTTGCAATTGCATTTGGATTGTCACAATTTATGCATCCACATATGGAAAACGCAATTGAAAATACAATTTGCAATTCTATTTGAAAATAGTCCGGAAAATCGTTCCATACTGATAACATGAAGCGAGGTATCTCACTATGGGAACGCCTCAGGCGTGACCAATCGCGGAAGCACCAATACCAATAACACCACATCTGCCAACTATGGCAGACCAATCGCTGCAGTGATCAGGGAGTCCTGCCTCCCTGTATATAAACCGCAGCTACCTGCCGTTTCATCATTCTCCGCATATCTCTTCTCTGTGCAGTAAGGCTAGGAGGGCAATGTTTGTGAGATACCTCACTTCATGTTATCAGAGAACCGGGGTTACGTCAGTAACATAAAATTCTCTTTCCAACATTCGTTCGGTTTCTCACAATGGGATATAGACCACTCCCATATTGCCGATATGCTGACGAAGCAGACTGAAGAAGGAGTAGGTTATCTGAATCATAACACCCCACAGAGGTGAAACAGACTGAAAAGAGGAATTCGCCCCTTAATAAACTGCATTATACCCCCTGACTACTCAGTCCCAGATTGAGTGGGCCAGAGAGGGTTCTGTCACATCCAGTCTATAGAAACGAGCAAATGTGTGCAGAGAAGACCAGCTGGCTGCCGCGCAAATTTCTTGAATAGAAGTTCCTCTAAACAGAGCCCAGGATGTAGCCATACCTTTAGTTGAGTGTGCTCGCAATCCTATTGAGGGCTCTATATTCGTATTATTGTAACATAACACGATAGCCTCCACCACCCAGTGAGAAAGTCCTTGACGGGAGATAGGCTTTCCTTTGTAAGAGTCAGCCCACAAGACAAATAGCTGATTGCTCTTACGAAGTGTGCGGGTCCTCTGAACATACGTATGCAGAGCATGAACCGGACATAAACTGTGTAACCTCTCCTTCTCTGGGGATGAAAAAGGTGGTGGATGAAAAGCTAGCAGGTCCACTGACTGAACTGCACCAGCGTGATCAAAAACTTTAGGCACAAATGCCGGGTTAGGTCTAAAAGTTACTTTTCGACCCCCCGGAGCAAACATCATACATGAGGAGTGAATAGATAAAGCATGTAACTCACCCTCTTTGCTGCAGTGAGAGCAAGTAACAGAGCTGTCTTAAAAGCGAGCAGCTTCAAGGCAATGTTATCAATAGGTTCGAAAGGGGCTTTTGAGAGCGCATTCAAAACTACGGACAAATCCCAAGGCGGGACCAGCGGCTTCGATACTGGGTGTAGCCTACGTGCCCCTCTCATAAATCGCCAAACGAGAAGGTGTTGGCCAATAGTACCTGCGTTCAAACCAACATGACATGCCGAGATAGCGGACAGATAAACCTTAACCGTAGAAAAGGCTCTCCCCTTATCCAGAAGGTCCTGTAGGAAACACAGCACATCCAAAACTGAACACAAGAAAGGAACAATATTTCTATCTGTGCACCAACCCTCAAACACCCTACATTTGAGATTATATAAAGAACGTGTCGAGGCAGCCCTCACGTTCTGAATTGTCTCTATCACTTTCGGAGGTAATCCAGCTGCATTCAGATTTAGCCTCTCACGGGCCAGGCCCAGAGAGCTAGTTTCTGAGGGGAGGGGTGAAATATTTCCCCCCGTGCATGTGAGAGGAGATCCCTGCGTGCTGGTAACGGCCATGGCCAGTTGCGCAATCTCCGCAACCCACTGTCTCCCCGGCCAGTATGGCGCAATCAGAATCATTACATGTTTGCATTGTCGAACCCTCCGTAGTGTCGGCTCGATCAGGCTCAACGGAGGGAACGCGTACAGTAACATGTCTGGCCACTCGTGGGCTAGAGCATCCACACCCTACGGTGCATCGTCACCGGCCAGAGAGAAGAACAGGGGACATTGCGCGTCTTCGCGCGATGCGAAGAGATCTACGACGGCCCGGCCCGGCCCAATCTCTGCCACACCCTGAGGGTCACTTGAGGGTGGAGTCTCCACTCCCCGTACAGAGGATTCCTTCTGGACAGTAAATCCGCTCCCCTGGTCATTATTCCTGGAACATGTGTCGCACGTAACGACAGGAGGGTCCTTCTGCTCCACATAATTAGTTCTTTTGCTAACAAGTGAAGCTTGTGAGAACAAACTCCTCCCTGCCGATTTATATAGGCTATCACCATTGTATTGTCTGTTCTGACCAATATGTGATGATTCTTGAGAAAATGCACAAAATGTCTCAAAATGAGACCAAACTCCTCTCACTGTTCTGCCCTCGAACACAGCCCCCAGCCCGTGAGAGACGCATCTGTCGTCACCACTATCCTTAACATAACAGGACCCAGAGGGCATCCTGTCCTGAGAAAAGATGGGGCTCTCCAATGACGGAGAGCGCTCATGCATTCTGTTGAGATGCGCACTCTGCAGCTTAGACGGCTCTTGGGACGAATGCCCTGTGACGCTGTCCAGTTCTGAAAATCCCTCATTCGCAACAGCCCCAGGGGAACCACTGACACTGCTGAGGCCATCAGACCCAATAACCGAAGACACATTCTGAAAGAGACTGATATCCCTCGTTGAAAAAAGGAGAGGCAGCTGTGAAATGTCTTGATGCGATCCTCTGATAGGAAAGCTTGAAACACCACTGAATTCAACCTGAGACCCAAGTAGACTATTTCCTGAGCAGGAATTAGTCAACTCTTCGTCTGGTTTATCTTGAAACCTAATCTCTCCAGATGTGTCACTAGTGTGTCCGTATCGCTCTCTGCCCGCCTCGGGGACGGCGCACAGATGAGCAGATCATCCAGATATGATGAAACTCTGATCCCTCCGTTCCATAACGGCGTCAGAGCCGCTTCCACACGTTTGCTGAAAACCCTGGGGGCCAAAGCGTGGCCAAAGGGGGTTTTCGTATACTCGTATGCTGTGCCCTGAGCAGAAATATATGTGAAAATATGTGAAAATATGCGTCCTGGAGGTCCACTGAGGTGAATCAATCTCCCTGACGAATACTCTGACACAAAGTTCTGAGTGACAGCATTTTGAATTTGTATTTTCGGAGGTGTTTGTTGAGGACCCGTAAATCCAAAATGGGACGGAGACCTCCCCCTCTTTTGGGGATCACAAAGTATCGGGAGTAAAAACCTATGTGGCTTTCTCTCGTTGGAATCACTTTTATCACTCCTTTCTCATTAAATAGGATATTTCTTTCTCTAAAACCTGAGCTGCTTCCCCTTGGGCCACTGAGATTACCACTCCATTGAACATAGGAGGTTTTACATCAAATTGTCTGTCTGTACAAGTCTGTATCCCCTGTCTATCGTGGTTAAAACCCAGGAATGAACTGCGCATGCATGCCAGTTCGCTGCCTGAGCTGCGAGTGGGCCCTTCTCGTCTTTGCTCACTAGGGGGAGACAATTCTTTGGGGGGCACCAGAGGAACATGGACCATTTCCCCGCACACATTGGACTTTGAACTGACCACACAAGCCCATTTCACATCTAAATTCCTTCTCCTTTTCCCCGCGGGAGGGAGAATGGAATCGTTCTGAAGGGATGGGACAGAGAAACCTGTGCTGTCTCCAAACCCTTCCTGATGCCAAGCTGATGTCTCAGGTCAATCGCCTCTTTTTGTTTCCCTGAGGGACTGCCGACCGGTGTTTCGCTGCTGCGGCTGCGAAAGACTGCTTTGGTTTCACGAAACCGGGCTTTGACTAAGGGCCCGTGTTTCCAGGCTGTTGCAGTGGAGCCGGACGGGAAGGTTGATAGGAAGAATGACCCCCTCTCCCTGAAGGTCTGAAGTTCGGTTGGTTCGGGTGATAAGGCCGAGCTGCCGGCTTTCTGGGGAAACAGACCTCGAATGCCTCTCCCTCCTTTTTCCGCAGGTCACATTGCTGACGCATCGCTGTTACCGTCACGCTGAACATGGCGAAGCGCTCGGTTTTCCCTGGCAGCGAGGTTCCGGTTGAAGAGAGCGCTGCCCTGCGACCTAGGTGCAAGTGATTAGCCACAGATGATTCAACAGGGGGAGGATCCGCCATCCCAAAATCCTCCATACCCTGAACATCCAGCCTCGAGAAGCCCTTGACAGGCACATGGTGGGAAAAAGGCTCGTCCCAAAACCTCTTCATTTCAGCCACACAAGCCGGGATGGCTGGAATAAACTGCCTCGCCGGATGGAGACGTGACTGAAGTCTCTTTCCGTCATACAAATCTCTTTCAGCCCCCTGACCTGCCGTTTGGGATGGCTTTTCGTCTTTTCGTGGCCCTGCGACAGACCTCGAGTAGATCTGTGTCCGTCTGTACAGGGGAGGGTGAACTCGCATCCTGTGCACTCGGCGGACGCGACTGAATTGGGGGAAGAATCGCATCTTCATCAACGTCATCCTCATCCTCAAAGCCGATAATACTTCGTCATCTTCCTCTCCCGCTAACGGATCCTCGAACAGCGGGGGAAGGACGGATGACACCCTCTCCATCATCTCTCCCCACGAGCTGCTGGGGCTCTCCGGTTCTTTCGCAGTGGCCTTGGGGCCTGCACTCTCTTCGTACGGTAAGCCCACCACAACGTGACAACTAGTACGGAGCTGTGCCGTGATAGAGAGCTCTCATTTTCCTTCTTTTTGGTGCGTGGTGAGCGCCCCCAAAAACTTGGAAAATAAGTAGAAAACTTAGAGCAGAAAACTCGCCGTGATGCGTTAAGTGAAGTCGCTCAACAAATGTTAGGAATCTTGCGTTTGGGACGTTACCTTGCAGCTCCGTCTGTAAACTGTTAAGCAAATGATTCCCCGAAGTCTGCTGAGCCAGCTTCCGAAATCTTCACGGGGAAGAGAGCGAGAATGACGAAATGGCAGGTAGCTGCAGTTTATATACAGGGAGGCGGGACTCCCTGATCGCTGCAGCGATTGGTCTGCCATAGTTGGCAGACGTGGTGTTATTGGTGCTTCCGCGATCGGTCATGCCTGAGGTGTTCCCATAGTGAGATACCGAATGAATGTTGGAAAGAGAACGCACTGCTGGAAAGGTTGTGAATGGGGCGCAATAATCGTTTTATCTCGATTATTATATTTTCATAATAGTTGGAGGCCGAAATCGAAACTGGATTTCGATTAATTGCACAGCCCTATTACCAACGATTATTTTTTTTCCTTTGGACATGACATTGGTATCTCAACCACATTGAGATACTGGGAGATCATATTACATAGGCTATGTATGGAAATATTACATTACTTTCTTACTTTTGAATTAAAATGCAGTATGAAACGTATCTGTGGAATACAAAAGATTTACTTTTAATAGTTCAAGCGGCATTAAAAGTCTTCTAGTGCCATATAACTTTGTGTGAGAAACAAACCAAAACTGAAGTCTATAAATTTGACCAGTTAATCTGGTTCAGTCCCAGTTCTTCTGGTCTCAGCCTGGGCTTGGACTCAAATGAGCTGGTCTCAGCACAAACAAAACCTGTCAACTACAGTGAATGAGGGTGGTGATGACCTTCCACCTGTTTTAAACATCTTAGTCTTATTCAAAATAATGTGACATCCTATCAGACCAGGCAAAGCAGGTAAGCCAGCATACAACTATTATATAAAACAGAAATGAAGGTACTTACATAGAGTGTCTAGAACAGTCTTGTTCTTCAAAATAAGACATGGCAGACTTGGCAATTTCTGATGTGAACTGCAGTGTTCTGTTGAAGATATGCCAGAGTTTTCCAATGAATAAAGACCTCCTTGGTGAGGCTGCTGGCAATCAGTTGTGTTTTGGTGGACCACATAGGGAACAGCTCAACCCACTTGCTGAAATAATTCACAATGACAAGAAAGCATTGATTCAACCTTGGGCTTTTTTGGGAATGGGCCGATAAGGTCAGTATCCAACATATGGCCAGACTCCACCACCGACATAGGCTGTAAATATCCTTGGAGAACTATGGCTTGTATTTCTGACAGATTAGGCACAACTTACAGTATTTCCAAACATCATGTATCTCTGGCCAATCAACAACATTAGCATATTAGTTTTTAATAGATGCAATTGCCATTTCTACTTTTCTGATTTCCTCCCAACTGATGGGTAAATTTCTATTATCACCTTGTACCTGGTAGATAGCATTCTGAGCTTGAGCTTCTATCTATATGTATTCAATGTGAGAGTGAGTCAGGAACAGCATTGGATTGCCCTTTGCTTTACTGTGGAATCACAGAAGGATAGCCCATCTCGTCAGATGGGATGTTGGACTGAGGTACAGGTACTTCTGTTATTCCTTTTCAGCCATTGAGTATGATGTTTCAGTTCTTTGAAGTAATGGGGAAGCATAAGCAATCATGTGTTGTCATTTGTCTGACATTCATGTTAACACAGTCACCAAATTGATTTTGCTTGCATTTTTTAACTTCAAAGTGTTTACTGAATTTTGGCGCAATGAAACCTTTAATTTCTCAAAAACGTGCTGCAATTCCTCTTTCCATCTCCAACAAATGTACTTCTTCTTCAGAGCGTTTAATGAAATGGCCCATTCCCGAAAAAAAAAAGAAGAAAAAAGAGAGACATGAATTGGTGATACCATCCTGATTGTCCAAGAAATGACTGAACATCTTACAGTGGGCAGAAAACAGAGAACATAGCAACCTTTTCACACAATGGTGTGGAAAAGTCTTGCTTCAAGTGTGAGTGGGTATTTTGTGGACAACATAAAACATGCATAATGACCATGATCACAGGAACTACTTTGTTCTTCCTTATTCGTAAAGTGTGAACAATAGAATGAAATTCCTTAGGAGTCCCAGGAAAAACAAGTGCCCATCTGAAGAGTTTGGTTCCAAAACGCTATAAATCCATTTTGATTAATTTGAGTAAAAATGTGTTTTCTTTACCAAGAAAGTGGCAAGATGAAATCCACTATTTTCTGTTTCAAACTTTCACATAGTATCTTTAGGTTATAATAACATTAAAAATTCAAATCCAGATTTTGATTTTCAAAGATTTATTATAAAATTGTATTATCTTTTCCCCAAAATGCAATAAATCCATGATAGGTTTTTATTTTTATTTATTTATTTATTTATTTTTCCCAAAATGCAATAAATCCACCGAATCAATATGACAGTTATTTTTCATATTGAAACTGTTGAAAATACACAACATAGTAAGTTGATCCACATATGACAGCCTCTGAACTTGGTCATAATCTTACAGGCACTGGACTAAAAATAAATTGATCAGTCATGCTCCCAAAATGAATTTGATGGGTCATCTTGTTTGCTATAAATTAATAACAATAAAAGAAAATTTCATCATGAACAAGAACATGAACAACAATATAACATTAGACCACAGAAAATGACATTTCCTTTACATTCAACTTCCATTCATCTTTAATGTTACATTCATTTAGTTGACTACGTGCTATATGCTGTATTAACAAAAACATAAATGGCATTAATAAAAACACTAACTGGTGCACTGTGATTGGTTGAGCGGATATATCGCGTTCTGCAGAGAAAGGAGACTGGCTTTTGTTGCGGTTTGGAAAAAAAAGGGAGAAAAAATGACCTAATAACTCGGCGGATATCGTATTTTGCGTAAAATTAAAAATGGACTTTTCAATACTGACCAAATACAATACTGATTTTGGCGGTTTACTCAATTCTTTTAAAAAAAATGGCGTTTATCGCCTTTTGGAACCAAACTCATCTATTCTATGCATTCAGCACAATGCTTAGGTTAATCTGGAGGTGGTTTAAAAGTAAATAATACATGGTTAAAACCTTAAAAACGCTGTTCAAACTGTGAATTGTAGACTATGAAATTAAATCAACCAATCAATCATTCATTCCACACCAGAGTGGACCATTTTGTGGCTATCTCTTATAACAACAGCCAATCGTGTTGGCACTAAGTTGGCAATCAAATGCAATTCCTTAGTATGATGAAAAATATATGTACCCTTGAGTTCAGAGATACAAGAGCTGAAAGAAGAGAATTTTGGGGAAACAGTAACAGCAACTGCATCAACATGCCTAAGCTTAAACTTAACATTAATTTCATAGAATTATGCAGTTGTGTGAATAAATTTTTGGTGCATTAAACAGTCTGTGTTAACAAATGCCTTGTCAGATATAGCTTTGTTGATGTTGCAAAATTTTGTATTGGTAACAGTCTATGCAGGGTTGTCAAACTCAGTTCCTGGAGGGCCATAGCCCTGCAGAGTTTTGTTCCAACCCTGCTCCAACACACAGACCATCTAGTTTTCAAATAAGCCTGATTGACTTGATTAGCTGGATCAGGTATGTTTAATTAAGGTTGCATCTAAACTCTGCAGGGCTCCTGCCCTCCAGGAACTGAGTTTGACACCCCTGTAGCATCTTCAATTAATTTACATATGACATAAAGGACAACACAGATATATTTAATAAGGTGATTATAAGAATAAATTGTGACCCTGCCCAAGACAACTTGCATGTAATGAAGTTGAGACAAAGATACGAAGAACACACTAAGGGGAAAAGTGTTTTATTGAAACCCTCATAATGAAATATAATCGCATGCATATAAACAAAGCAAATTTACAACTGGATAGTTACCATGCAAAAAGTGGTAAAATGAGGGGGGAAATCATTTTATATACCATTTTATATAGGATTCAAGGTTAATTATAATGTAAATGAGTGCAATTAAAAAGTCTGGAAAAGAGTTTTGATTGATAATCAATAAAAGAATAAACAGCCCTCTACAAAACAATTAAAATCTTCTGTATTCAGTATTCAGTGTCATACTTTTTAAAAGTATAAAACAATACATAAGTATGTAATCATGTTTATCCAGTCTGCTACTGCAATGCTACTTTTATGACCACTCAAGTTCATTTGTGAACATTTATTAAAACTTTATCCATTACATACACTATAATCACATACAAGTGTCCACAAGAAAGTCTATATTAATTCATATGTGTGCAGGCTTATGTTGCATATAATGTAGAATTAAATTAAATAGCTCTTTATTATTGATTTAGGTAGTCACACATTGTGCAAATGAAAATAAACCCTGAGTCTCATTAATCCAAGTAATAAATTCAGTTACTTAGTGCAATAGAATACTACTGGAATTCTGGCAGCAGCTTTTAATGCAACATGCAACATTCCCAGATTCAGCAATGACAGCAATACTCAGTATATTTGAAATGCATAACTGTTTTAATAAGCTTTGTTAATTAGTCATGCAGTATTCTGTCAACTGTGCATATATGTATTAAAGTGGCTTTCACTTTATCTGTTCTGAAAGTAACACAGTATAATCCTTTTATGGATACATTCTGGGCTTTTAATTTTATGGTAACATTTCTTCCAGTACTACATGGTCATCAAATAATACATTATAATAAGTTCATCAAATTGAAAACAATTAAAATAATAAATATTGCAAATGAGGGCAGTCTATCATGGGAATAGTTTATAGAGGTATGTCAGAACAGTCTGCTGCAAAAACTGTTAACTACATTTTAGATATAATACAATAAATGTTTTAATATAATCTAACTCTACAGTAAAAATTTTATTCCATAAGTGTATTTGCCTGCTTTTCTTTGCTATGTCCCATTTAAGTAAACAGTCAAGCTCTGATAGGTAAAGTGAAATGATAAAGTACTGTACATACATGCTGTGTCTTAGATATCTGCAGTAGTTTAAAATATTCATTCAACATTTCAGAGTACATTTTCTGTAGGAAAAATAATAATTGACTATGCAAGTCAGGAATATATAGACATACAGAAAACTAAAAAGTTCAATGAAAGTGATTTTTGAAATAGAATTCTGTGAATTCTACAACTGATGTCCACAGTAGACAATTAACATATTTACTGTACTCATGAACACAGACAGTACAGTCGCCAGTTTTTTTTCTCTTTTTTTAGTGAAGATGCTCTTCATTTGATGTCATAATTCATATGTAGCTTTACATAGTTTTACAGTTTTTGAGAATGAGATGGAATACCAGGAACCAAGTTTCTGAAAAGATAGAGCAGTTTCAAAATTAGTTTGCATTTTTAGTTGATCATCTAATGGATAATGAGCTGACATTTTTATATATAGTATATAGTATTGCAACATAAGATGCTGGTCCATATAACAGAAATTAGAACTTATTGAAAAAACATTTATCAGAAATAACTTCCAGCAGACAATTGTGTAAGAACCATTTCTTTATCCACTTTATTTTTAAGATAAGAGCGGTTGCGGACATTTGCAACATAAATGAGCAAGGCTTCTGGTGTCAATCGCTTCCAGTTATTATACGTGTTAAATGAACTAGCTAATGAACTGGAAGTCTTTTGCCAAGAAAACAGCTTACTTCTGTGTGGCAAAATAAGGTGGATAAAAACCGTTATTTAATGGACTTGAGCTAATATGGACTAATAAAGAATTGTATTTTTTATTAACTGATGTTAACAAAGATTAAGACATCATGCAAAAAACTTTTTTTGCTCATTGTTAGTTAATGCAATAACTGAGGTCAACTAATGGAACTTTATTGTGAAGTGTTACCAAAAAGGTTGTTGAATTGGACCCACATTTGAGCTTCTGTTTACTATATTTGCTTTATAGCTCTGGAAAAATTTAAGAGACCACTGCAAAATTATCAGTTTCTCTGGTTTTACTATTTATATGTATGTGTTTGAGTAATGAACATCTTTGTTTTATTCTATAAACTACTGACAAAATTTCTCCCAAATTCCAAATAAACATATTGTCATTTAGAGCATTTATTCGCAGAAAATGACAACTGGTCAAAATAACAAAAAAGATGCAGTGTTTTCAGACCTCAATAATGAGAAGAAGAAAAGTTCATATTCATTTGTAAACAATACAATACTATTTTTTTTTAATAATAATTTTTTTTTATAATAATTATAATATATATATATTTTTTTTTAAACTTAGGAAGTTCAGAAATCAGTATTTGGTGGAATAACCCTGATTTTCAGTCACTGCTTTCATACATCTTGGCATGCTCTCCACCAGTCTTTCACATTTCAGTTGGGTGACTTTATGCCACTCCTGGCGCAAAAATTCAAGCAGCTCAATTTGTTGATGGCTTGTGACCATCTTCTTCTTGATCACATTCCAGACGTTTTCAGTGGGGTTCAGGTCTGGCTGTGTGGAATGGAGCATTGATCTGCTGGAAAAACAAGAGCAGAAGGATGCAAGTTTTCTTCCAGGACAACCTTGTACATGGCTTGATTCATGCGTCCTTCACAAAGACAAATGTTCCTGATTCCAGCCTTGCTGAAGCACCCCCAGATCATCATCGATCCGCCACCAAATTTCACAGTGGGTGGCTTGTAGGCCTCTCCAGGTTTCCTTCTAAGCATTAGACAACCAGTAGTTGGGCGACCCTGTTGAAAAATCCAGCATATGCTGGTTAGATATGGGTTAAGCTGGTCCTTAGCTGGTCATGAGCTGGTTTAAGCTGGTCATGTGCTGGTCCTAAGCTGATCCCGAGCAGGAGCTAGTTGCTTAGGATCAGCACATGACCAGCTAAGAACCAGCTTAAACCAGCTCATGACCAGCTAAGGACCAGCTTAAACCAGCTGAAACCAGTAGCCATGCTTCAAAACATACCTAACCAGTATGCTTCTTTTTTTTTTTTTTTTTTTTTCAATAGGGAAAGCTGAAATTGGACTCGTCAGAGAAGGTCCAATCTTTATGTTCTTTTGCAAACCTCAGCCAGGCTCTTCTTTGCTTCTCATTGATGAAGGGCTTTTTTCTAGCTAGGCATGACTTCAGCCCTGCCATAGGAGCCTGTTTCAAATCGTTTCACCATGCACTTCACCCCAGCTGCCGGTTTTCATTCTTTTTGTAGGTCACTTGATGTCATCCTACAATTGTTTAGTGACATTCAAATGATTTGGCGGTCATCCTGGTCAGTGGAGAGTCATTTTCACCCTCTGCCAGTCTGTAGCTTTGTTGTCCCCAATGTCAGCAGATTGACCTTGTTCTTATGAACCACTGTCTTTGAAATTTTAAGGATGGAAGCAACCTGACGCTCACTGTATCCCGTAAAGCCAGAATTGAACCCTTCTTTTCCTCACTCAAAACTCTTTCAACTCTTTTGGCATGGTCAATAGTTATTATTAGATTCCATTTACTTTTGAGGTACTACTAGCACCGTTTTTGCCATCCAGCTGGGCCTATTGCAAGAGAACAGTGATGACCACAGTAGTGGTTTTTATACTTTTCCTCATTAAATAAGATTTGGTTGAGGTGATCACCTAATCAATACTTCATTAAGAATGAGGTGTGCCTGTGTTGGAATTCAGCAGGCACTGGAATGGAATGGCTGCCATACATGTGGAGATGCTGATTTAAGAAAAAAATTGAGTGGTCTCTTAATTTTTTCCAGAGTTGTATATATATATATATATATATGTATACAGGTGCATCTCAATAAATTAGAATGTCGTGGAAAAGTTCATTTATTTCAGTAATTCAACTCAAATTATATATATACACACACACACACACACACACACACACACACATATACACACACATAAAAGCCTGAATTAAATCTGTTCATCATATTGTGTCTCTTCAGAAGTCTTGGATTAAACCACTCCATTCATATGGACTGGTCATAAGTTCAGTGTCTTTCTGAACTTTTTTGAAGCTTGAAAATTGTGATTGCTTGAACTTTTAATGAATTGACAAAAATGATGAGAGAATATTACAAATATCTTCAACTTTGTTATACAGATGAACAAAAGTCTTATGGGTTCAGAAAAACAAGAGGGTGAGTAAATGATGAAACAATTTCCATTTTTGAGTGAATCATCCCTTTAACAAAAAAAGGAAAGCAGTTGGTTGTGTACAGCAAATATGGTGTAGGTGGCCAGAAAAGTACAGTAAATATATAAAAAGTGATAATAGCTTTCCTGATAAAAATGGGAACTATTTAGTGTTGTGTGTGTCTGTGTTTGTGTACGTGTGATAGATATTCTAGTTTTAAAAAAACTTACTTGGTAAGCACATCCAGGCCCCAGCCTCTAACATTTTGTGATTTTTTGTTTAAGACTAGCAGGTTTTAGAAGTTGGTGTGGTGCCAGTTCTTCCACACCATTACTGCCATTTTCTGTGGTGGAGCAGGAAAAGGTTCCAGATCAGGCACTGGCTCTGCCACCAACAAAGACACCCTACTGATGGAAAATGGATTCAGTGATGGTCCAGATGATTAAGTGCTGAGCAGCTTTTTCTCTTCATACTCATGAACTTATGAGATTCACAATGAAAGAAAAATGGTGTTAAAATTCAAACGAAAATTTTGGTTGCAGATGTCTTGATTATAGTCTGTCCTCATTGTCAGTCCATCAGATCCAGGCACCATGTGGTCTCTGAGCTCTCAGATTGGCTACAAAGTCCTACACTGGACCCACTAGACCTGATCTCTGATGTCTCACTATCTTGGCCCAGCCTTTGATTACCCAGTAGGCACTCCCGACTGGTGTGCTCTACTTCAAGTGACTCCTCAAGAGAAGAGTGAACTACGCCCAATTCCTTTGGAGAGGGTGGAGAATTCTCTTGTAAGAAAGTGGAAGGTACCACATTCTGATTTAGGGCCACCTCTGGAGTCCTGTGCTCTTCATCCACGGTTGGAGTGGAGTAGGGAAACGCTGGTTCTGTGGAAAGGTGTAGGTGTGAATAACAGCTTGGCGTGACCTTGCAAGAAAATGACGAACTGTCCAATTTTTGAGGAAGCAATGTATGCAAAACAGGGTGTGGCTGGCTGATACTGGCATGGGCTCCATCTCCAGCACAAATGCCTAGTGATAAGCCCTCTGCTCGGAGGCTCTCTCCAGGTGTTGACCCCTGGGTTCCTGTGTTGATGCTAAGGAGAGTGGAGCCAGAAGAGAAGTGATGGTGGCTGATATTGGAGGGAACTGAGGTGTAGATGGAACTCCAGTCATGGGAACAGGGCTCATTTGCTGTGACAGGATAGTGTTGATTAGGCTCATGCTGGTGAAAGTGTCCCTGTTTCTCAGTGTGCTGAGCGAAACCAGATCCACCTGCACAAACCAGAGAGACATTTTAATCAAATGATGATGAAGTCTCTGCCAACTTGTATACAGAAATACAGATGGTTTCATCAATGAAAAAACAAAAGCTACAGGGAGTTTGTGGCCATACCACCAGGTCTGCCGAGACCCCAAGATGTGGACCCCAGGAGACCCTCAGGGACAACATGGTCTTTGTGCTGCATGTGGATGCTGGAACCCAAGATGTAGGCTGGAGACATACTGACAGAAGGACTGGACATCATGTGGACTCCATAGGGACAGGAGGACAAAGGTGCTGTGTAATGACGAACGGCTATTTGTGCTTGCAGAAGGTGCATTATGTGATGCAGATCCTTAGTTAGAATTGACACTTCCTGTTTCAGGTTGCCCATCTGGAATGAGTTGTATTAAAATATTGCATTTAAGTATATATAAACATGAGAATCATAAAATACAAATAAACTATCAGTTGCAAATTTAATTTGTGTTCTTAATTTTTTCACTTGAGTGCACCTCATGTCATTACGATTGCTGAGCTTGTACAGTATGTAGGAACATTTTAGAAGGATTTAATGTTTGTGTTTAGGAATGAGATTGTCACTGTACCTTCTTGTTAAGTTGGGCAATGGACTCTCTCACTTCTTTTGTCTCCTGAAGCAGTGATGCATTCAACTGACCAGACCCTGCATTAAAACAAAGTTGCAATGACCCAACTGATCTATACAGTAAGTGACTTAGATACTAAGAATAAAATATCATTACCGTTCAGTGTCTCACTACCTAGTGATGTCACTGTACTAGTTTTGGCAGTGGTGTCCTCCACATTAAAACGAAACACATGTCCGTTGTCCTCAATTCCATCCACAACTCTATAAAAAGCCATAAAGTCAGATATAGAGTCTGTTACTCACAAATATTAATCACACAAAAAACTCTAATCCTCTTTTAAAGTACTCAACATTAATTCATATTGATACTTTATACAGGGGTAGGCATCTCTGATTTTAACAATAAGTAGGTCTAAAGGCTATGACACACCAAGCTGACGGTCAACTGTCAAACAGTCACTGAGCATCTATCAGTTCAGATATTGCAGTGTGTTCCACACCGTCTGCATTAGTTGGATCCTGTCAGAGGCTTTTTGGACAATTGAGCATGTTGAATTCAATCCCTCTGATTGACTGTACAGTTTAGCAAACCAGTGCACGAGAAGAAAAGGCGATGAAACAATGCAAGCGAGCAAAGTCAACAGGGCACACAGTGAAGGCTATTCTAATTTTACCTGAGCTGACATAAATATTTTCAAATGACATGGCCATATGAAATAGAAAATGAAGCCCAACTGATCAACATAATTCATATTTAAAATAGTAAGCAAGTGCTGCTCTGTTTATGGTTTGTATATTCGCAGTCCTAGTTTTGAGTGACAAATATGGACTACTGCCATCAGCTGGTATAAACAGTTATTTTCTCTCACTCAGGTGAGGAATGTGCATTATCTGCATTGTGTTCAAGACAAGTGCACCTTTTTTGGTCCAGATGCAGGCGATGCGAATCAACGACACCATTAGCTTTCATGGACGCTAGTTCTTTGATGTCAAATTGGTGTGTCATGGCCTTGAGACCACCCTTAACAGTAGCAAATCATGGTTTTGTTAATCTGTGGCATAAATGTCTAAATGTTCCATCCTTTTCAATAGCAAATACTTTAACACAGGAAAGAGAAATGTGTTAAATCAAACTATTTAATGTGGTCTTTAAGATGATGTATTAATAATATATTTCTTTAGTTTATTAAGAATGTCTGTTACCTTGGACTAAGATCTGGTGGTCCAAAGCAGTTGAGAGTGGGTATGAGGAGTTTGGCAGGTTTGCGTCCTGTACCTCCAGAATCTGTCTGTGTCCTATGAGTGGGTTTGGGTGTAGATGTGGGTGGGAGGGTTTGTTTCTGTACTTTGGTCTGATGTTTGGGAGAGGGGTTTGGACTCCAACCCCTGACAGGTGAACGGCAATGTCGCAGGGTGTTAAATTGCAGTAACTCCTCCCCTAAAAGATTCCCTAATGATGTACGTCGTACTGGGCTGCCTAGATTGGGCAGAAGAAGGTTTCGGCATGTATTGGAAACAGGTGGGACGTGGAAGTACTTGTCTGGATCATCAGCCTTTTCTACAATGGATGGACACTTATTCTCAGTTGATGCACTGGAGTCTGGGTAGTTCTGCTGCAAGGAGAAAGAAATGACACCAGGGGATGGGTCAGAGACTGTACGGTATACAGCAGAGACAGACCACTCTTTCATTACAATGAATGAGAAAAGATGAAACACCCAAGATGGCAGCTGTAGTAAAGTAACTCCCACAGTTCAAATGAAAGAGTCAGGTCAGTTATGTTTGTATCTCTGTTTAAGTTCTCTGGTTACCATTGTTTTAAAGAATAGAGCTTGTGGTTAGGTTGCAGACAGCTCTTCCTATATTTCACCTAAAATTTCTAATTTACCTTATCTAAATATTTTTAATCTGTAATTCGAGGAGAGTGTGGTGGTAGCTCAGGGCCTTAGTCTCGGGCCCACGCCCCTCATACAAGCACAGCAAGCTAAATTTCTTTACCATTATTTCTATACAGGATTGAATAGGGAAGTGAATTAGCTAATTTTGATGTGACAGCTTTGATAGAGATAATGAATTATTTAGTTTACTATGTAAGTAAGTATGTGTGTTGAGATTGATTGATTGTTACCTCAGTCTCACTGCCCTCTCTCAGATTGTATGTGAGGTTTCGGTGGATGTCAGTAGTGAAGATGTTGGCATACTCGGGATATAGTTCAAGAACATCACTTAAACCTTTCATGCTGATGTACTGCAGGTCACAATATGTCAGTGCCTTCACATCTGCATTCGTCTTGATCACATGATTCTGGCCTGGCAGGTCTGAGCCAATCAGATCTCCTTTTCCTGTAATGACATCAACACTGAATGAAATCAATTACTCTATAACAATTCATTTTCATATCAATCTAATATTTAATTCTGTTTATCAGTGTTTAATACTGTAGTTGTACTGTAGACCACATAGACCAGTAATCCCATGACTAGAAGTATAGCCTATTTAAGACAACTGTACAGTTTAAACAACACATATTTTTAGATATATAAAAGAATTCATATAAACTTCATGTTTGTGCTTTTAAAGTGTCTGGCACAATTGCTCCTAAGTGTGTTATTGTAAACGTGATTTTAGTTTAACTAGAGAAAAGTTAAGTAGTTGCTGTGGTAATTGACATCTATACACCTGAAACATTCCATCAACATATAGTACATCAACATGTAGCATTCAGAAAATCAATATATAGTGTCCAAAAAACAAGTCAAAAGCTAGAAAAGCAACAAAGAAATGTTACAAACCCAGAATAGCCAAGACCATGTTGTCCTTTAGAACCTCCAGTGACCCAGAACAGACAAAGTAGTTGGCCTGCAGCGCATCCCCCTGTCTGATGAGATATTCCCCTGGTGTACAGAAAGTGGTTTTGATATGGAGGGAGAGAGAGCGCAGGCAACCCCTACTAGCACCATCAAACACAGGCAGCTGCAGGATGTCTTTGTTTAAGTGCATGGCTATATCGGCACGCAACTCATCAGGAAAATCATGTAAAAGCTGCAGAAAAAAAAAAAACAACAACAAAAAACACTTTCTTTACTATTTTTTTTTATTTATTTATTTTTAAATGAACAATAAAAAATACAATTAAAAAAAAATCCTAAAAACTTTGTTTTTGGCTTTTGAAAGTATATTAGACGTTAAAAAATTATTTGAAATATTTGAAGGTCCAGACAATTAGACAATTAAAAAAATGGATAACACTTTTTCTCACTATTAACTAGGGTCTTATTAGCATGCATATTACTAACATATTGGCTGTTTATTAGTATTTCTAAAGCACATATTAATGCATTATTCTATATGACCATATTGTACACCCCTTAATCCTTCCTAAACTTAACAAATACCTCATTAACTATGAATAAGCAGGAATTAGAAGTTTATTAAGGCAAAAGTCTCAGTTAATAGTTAATAGAGATAATTGGTGACCAAAAAAGGTTATTAGGATGTTCTGGGTGTTTGGTAGAGCATTACTAAGCAATTTCTAGGGTGTTCTTTTATGGTTACAATGACATAATTTGGCTGTTGCTATTCTTTTTTGATTGCTAGGGGTGTTGCAAAGTCATTATTGTTGACAGGCATGCTGGGTCACTCTTCTATAGTACCTAACCTCCTCTGTGGCTCACTTATTAATTGCCAGTCTTTGATGCAACTAGACTTGAGCCCTGGAAAGACAGACTGGATTTTATGAGGTTTGACCCCCCCTTTCCTCCTCCTGTCAGAGTTGTTTTGTAACAGTGTTGTTAAATGAATGCTCTTATACACACTGTGTCTCTTATCAAATCAAGTGTCCTTAGCCAAATTCTTCCGAGGAAAGGAAGGATCCTGAGCTTATTTAGGAGCCATACAACACAACAGATTTGGTGTGCACAGCGCACAAGTAGTTGTATGCTCTTTTAGCAACTAGGTGTTCCTAGATCATCATCTTGGCTTGACCCTATCTGCGATGCTGTGTAAATAGCATGAGTGGATTGCATAGTGTCATTATGGAAGTTTTTTTCCGGGTATTTTCGGCATCTCAATGACAGTCAATGAAAATTTCACCACCAAAGTAGAGGCAGCGTCATGACCCTGTGGGCTTCCTGCTCCATGTTGAGTTAGCTGCCAAAATCCCTTCACCTGGCATTCCAACTCTGCAGAGGAGGCCACAACCGGTGAAAAAAAAACAAACAAAAAAAAAAACACTTGGAGTGACATGAACAGACTCCATTTAACAAAGGGCTCTTCCTCTCCACTGGTGAGCGTCATTCAACCTTATCTCATGAACGAGCCTCTGTGCCCGTTATCCTGTCACACGAATGTGTTGCAGTTTCTCACAGGTTTGGCTAGATAGTGAAACCCATTCTGGACTCAAGACAATTGAATTTGCACTATCCACAGTGACCATTCAAGATGGTCTCCCATAAACAAATCCTATCACATGCCCATCCTGAGGACTGGTTTGTGTCTGTGAATCTAAAGGATACTTGGCCTGGGAAAATAACTGCTGAAGAGGAGCCTTGACATCCTCAGCCAGAGCTGTTGAGCCTACATTTTGTCATTCAGCGGAGCTTCCCAGGATCACATGGGTTATCTTAGTTGGTAAGGTGGTGGTTTATCTACTAGATGGCTCTATGCTCTGAAATACAGTGTTTACATTTCAACAGTGGATGGAGGCTTCACCCCATCAATTCCCAAACTGTGTAGCTTCCATATCAGCACACCATGCTGTTATAGCTGGCTATTCTGTGTGCTGGCATAATCTAATTAAAAAAAAATCTCAAGGAATCTAACCTCTCTTGTCCTGCTACAGTCCTGACCTGGGTTCTGCCTACAACATTGGCCTGACAGTGGACTGAGCTTCCCCAAACATGGGTATCTGTCATGTTCACAGCTTTAAGGATATTTACATCTTCAAATAGAGGTACCGTTGTTTGCCAGTAATGTGATGTGATGTGATTGTATGCTTTTTACCATATGTTAGTTTATGTGACTCAGAAATAAAACTGGTCAGACATACAGTACACATGGAGCATCTTGGGTCACACCCCTTTGAACTGTTTTGTTGTGTTTTCTCCCTCATGTGCTCTGTGACCTAGTTTCCCGTCTGTGTCTGATTATATAATTTTTTTTTCAGGTGTGTCTTGTAATTATCCTCATTTGCTTTCGTACTTAAGTCCAGTCAATTACGTTAGTCTTCGTCCAGTGTTAATGTGTACGCTGTCTTGTGCGTGTGATTCCTTCCTGCCTTCTGTGGATATACCCCTCTTGTGGATTTATTAAAGACTGTTTGAATTGTTGTTCTTCTTCATGCGCCTTTTATACACCTCAACCCGTGACAACATGGCATTTGTAATGCCAAAATTGTCTGATCATAATTCTAGAAACTCTCACAAAATGCAAACTTATTTGAATTTGTGACTGATGGAGGGCCTAGACTTTCATCCACATCACTATGCTTCTGAGTTTGGGGACAAAAGCAACACTCAATTAATTAGACCTTTAAAAAAAATTTAATTTTTATTTGAGGCACCCCCTGAGATTTTACTTAATATTTCAATTTAACCACACATTTGCATGCTTATAGTTCTCAGTTGTTGATTAATGGTCACACAGGACATGCAGGTAAACAAATAAAATATTTAATCTTTGTAGTAAATTTTATATTTGGTTTTATTTTATTTTTTTAATTTGAGATTTTTAATTATTTTTTAATTAATTATGAACTTTTCATCAACTCTCAAACCCCCTGCAGTGCTTTTACGAACCCCAGTTTGGGATGTAATGTAATGTTAATACACTATGTTACTGACAACAAAGAATGGAATATTTTTTATTACTAATATTTTTTATTTTTCTTTATATTTTTATCAATATGGTACTAAACGATCAGTGTTGGGTAGTAATTGATTACATGTAATTTGGATTACGCAATCAGATTCCAAAAATGAAGTATTTGTAATTAGAGTATATTACATTATAAAATGCTCATAATCAGTTTACTTTCTTTATGGATTATTCATAATTTACTGGTTCTACCTAATTCATCTTTTTTCCTCTTTTAAATTTTCCTTTCTAAAAATGCTACTGTGTGTCATACCACTCAGCTTTGATTAAATTCACAAAGACAGACAGAAACAAAAAGAACTAAATATTTAAAGGAATATATTTTCTTTCCCTTTGCTTTTTTTTATATCAATATGGTGCGATTAATGGTAAGTTTAAAACTCTAAAAAGTAATCAGAATACATTATCTAAAATGAGTAACCTAGATTATTAACTACAGTTTTCATTATGTAATCTGTAATCATCAACAGACTACAATTTGTAAATAATCTACCCAGCTCTGTAAACAATTATATTATATAAGTGAGTTAGGTCAAAACTAATCTAAAAGTAATAAGAAAGTTACTTAGATTATATTATCCAAAATGTAAAATCTAATAGATAACATGACATTTTTCTTTAGGTAATTTTGGAATTGTTAATTGGTAATAAAGTGTGAATAGTTCTCACTTTAGATTAGGTCAAGGAAAAGGGGGAAATGTTATTAATTAAGTGCTTTAAACCAACCTTTATTGAACATTAATTGCATTCATATGTTGTGAGAACTATTTATGGTTAATAAGTTGTTAACAAAACATTATCTAACTCTTTACATATGAGCTAATTAAACAATAATAATTGTGTTAATTACAGTGGCAATGAATGAGTAACTCACTATTTGTATAGAGTCTATTAATGTATTAACTACAGTTTATAAACTATGAATTAACTACAAACCAATAGTTTGTAAATGATTTGTAAGTACATTAGTGTATACTTATTATTATAAAGTGTTACCGATATCCCTGCACAGACTGAAATTATTTTACATAAAATGTAAATGAATAAGAAAAAAACAATTGTTAATGCCAAGCACTTTCTCACCTCATTGACATCAATGCCGTTATTCACAGACCAGGTGGTCTGGAAATATTCCAGCATGCGTTGTTTCAGCTGCTGTGGCAGCCGGTGAACACGAATGAAGTCCTTCAGATCTTTCATGCGCGTATGATATAGTGAGCGACGTGAGTACATGCGCTGGATGATGGCTGTTACATTCCCAAACACCACAGCGTGCATGAGAGCTGTGTAAGAGAAATAATCAATCTGATTCACAATCTAATAAACTAGCAATAAAGGCAATAAACAGTCTAATATTAAATATGAAATGTTAAATATAAACATGTACAGTACTATGAAAAAAGTCTGTGAACCTGTTTGTGGCCATTATTAAAAATTCTGAGGTTCTGATTCATGGGCGAGTGATTTGTTCATATGGTGAGAATTATTTGTTGTTAAATGTGTTCAGGTTATGGGGACACTCTAACCTACTTTTTCTGAGACATTGACTGAGATGTTTGTGTTGCACATCATAGAAGACAATGTTAATATATGTAAATTTGATAAATATTTATAGAAATCATACAAATTCAGATGTCATACAAATTCATGTGAAATCACCACCTTATAAAATAGTTATGTTTTCCTGTAAAATTGCTTGGTTTTGAGACAACAGGCCAAAACTTTAGCAAAATTGTGTAAACAATTGGGAAAACATTTGTTTTAACTAATTGTACATTTTAAGCATTAATTTTTAGGAATACATTTGTAAATGACAATGTTTTTCTTGCACTGTATTGCATGTGTGTGTGCTTATTTATTTACAGTATATTTGAGTTGGTATAGGTAATATCAGGTATATTTTTTCACCTTAATTTTTGCTCTTGATTGAGATGGCAAAAAATTATCTCAGCACATTTCTTAATTTTGTCATTTCATCCAAATATCAACATAAGTGAGATTTGGTCAATAAAAACAAACTGTTAACTGATCTATTTTGTGTCCCTGTAAAATAGTAATCTATGACACTGCATTATGCTGAATATCAAAAACACGTTTTGTCTTTTTGTCAGTAAGAAATGTATGGAAACAGTTTTGTTTGTTTGTTTGTTTGTTTGTTTTTTGTTTTTTTACAATTGCTAGGGCACATTTCTCAATACTTCAGTCATTTTTTTCAAAAATCTTCACACAGTTCTCCTAACCAACTTTCATTGATTGTTTAGATTGACATGAAGAAACAGAACAAACTGAGACAGACTAAATCCAGAAGAACTGTGGCAACGTCTCCAAGATGCTACCTGCAAAGCTACAGTACTGTTAAAAGTTTTAGGCACTTGTGTAAAAATTCTGTAAAATGAACGGCTTGGCGAGGGCAATGTCATTTACCGAGAGTGTCCGATGTGAGAAACACAAGCCCCCGTGAGGGTGACACGGGGGCCAGGGTCTAAGGCCGAGGGCGACCCTGTAAAAAACCGAATGGCATTGGCATGGCATCCAAGGAAGGCAACGGCGTGAGCCCCGTGCTTGACGACCACGGAGGCCGACGCCTTACAAAGACCCGTGTTGTCCCAGCGGGCGGGGGTCACCGCGAGCGAGACATAGCGGACCCCTAAAGGTGCTTAGGCATCTAAGGAAATCAACGGCGTGAGCCCCGTGCTTGGTGACCACGGAGGCCGACGCCATAAAATCCCGTCCTGTCTCGACGGGTGGGGGTCACCGCGAGAGTGACATAGCGGGCCCCTAAAGCTGGAACGGCTTGGCGAGGGCAATGTCCTTTAGAGAAGCATCATTTACCGAGAGAGACTGTCGTGAGAAACACAAGCCCCCGTGAGGGTGACACGGGGGCCAGGGTCTACGGCCGAGGGCGACCCTGTAAAAACTGAATGGCATGGCAAAGGCAACGGCGTGAGCCCCGTGCTTGGCGACCACGGAGGCCGACGCCTTATGAAGACCCGTGCTGTCCTAACGGGCGGGGGTCACCGCGAGAGAGACATAGCGGGCCCCTAGAGGTGCTGAGGCATCCAAGGAAGGGAACGGCGTGAGCCCCGTGCTTGGCGACCACGGAGGCCGACGCCTTATGAAGACCCGTGCTGTCCTAACGGGCGGGGGTCCCGCGAGCCACGGCGGGCCCTGACGTTTTAACCAGACCGTCGTGAGCATCCAAAGCCCCCGCGAGTGGCACGCGGGGCACACCGAAACGTCCCTTCGGCGCTTTCCTCCCCTCGGGGAGGGGGCGCCGCCCCCGACGGGTACCCTGCTGGCCCGGCGTCCTGCCGGGACCATGGGTTTAAACTTAAGCCGTTAAGTTTATACAAAAATCCCAGCCATTTCTTTCTTAAAGACCTTCTGATTATGAGAGGTTTGGGTCAAATACTATCCTTTAAAGGAGCTCTATAAAGTCTATGGAGATGCTATTTGGTTCTTTTTTAGTTTCATCGAATTCTATAAAAAAGATCATCTATTGGCCTTTGAGGACTGTTGCTTGCTGATGGTCAGAAACTGAAATGGTTCTTGATGTCTTTGATCTGCTTCATCATGCCAGCGATGTGCTCTCCCTGTTCTTTCAGCACTCCCTGGACACACTTCCTCTGGTGGGCGTTGAGTGTGAGACTGGAGCGAGCCGGAGATGCTCCTGTATTCATCTGCTTCTTCTGATATTCCTTCTTCATGTTCACCTGTTTAATGCCGTTGTCAAGGTGACGGAGCTGATCATGGATGGTTTGCAGTTCCTTCCTCATGTCCTTCTCACTGTCCGAGAGCACAGGAAGTTGACTCCGCAGACTTCCCAAAACCTGTTTTACTCTGTTCATGATGGCTTCCTGACGATACTTGGCATCTTCATATTTATCAGCCAGCCGCTCTGCAGCCTCTCTCAGGCTTTTTCTTTCCTCTCTACAAAGAGCAAGATCCTCCAACTGCTTATTCTTCTGGCTGGTCAGGAGCTTTACTCTTCTCTGCATTTCTTCATGCGCCAGGCCCAGTTTGAGGATGTACTCCTCTCTGAACACCTGTGTGGCTCTGCTCAACAGCTGCAGACATTCTGGAGGAGGAGGAGACGAGTCCTTATCACCTGCCCTCAGCATTAATGGATTGGTTGAGCTGCGTGCCAGGATGTTGCGAATATGCTGTTCAAAGGAGTCCTCGGCCAATCCACGCAGAGGAGAGCTTCCTGACCCCGCCCCCGGATGAGAGCAGAGCAACGGAGGGGACGGGGGACGAATAGAGCTTAGCAGAGGGAGCAGGAGACACTCGTAGTTACTCGTGATGCAGATCATGGTGGCTCCCAGGGACAGGTCTGACACTATCCAAAACCCACGAACAGGAGCCGGCAAACTATTAGCAAGAGGTCTGGTGCACAGAATATGCTCCACTATGCAGCGCTGCTCTGCTGCCAACTCCTGCAGACTGTCTTTATCCTCCTCATCAGACTCCAGAAACTTGTGCAGTTTTTTGAACCAGGTGAGTCCTACACTGTGTACACCAGCCTCATGGGTGCAGTGGTATCTGTGCTGACAAAGAGGGTCTCGGTGCAATCTGATTGGACAGGTGAAATCGGACTCTGTAATCTCCTCCTCTTCTCCAGCAGCCAGTTTGAGCGTCAGTTCCAGCTCCACACACTCAAACACATAAAGCGAAGGCACAGTCTCTGAGCCTCTGGACCATCTCTCTACAGCTCCGCCATCTTCCTCTTCCTCTGCCTCCAGCACCACACAGTGGTACAGCATTCCTGATTCAGTGGCAATAACCAGGATGTTTGGCACACAAGGCAGGCAGAGCACAGCACACGCATCATAGCCGTAATTATCTTCTGCTGCGGGGTACATGGGTAATGGGCCCATCGGCTTCCCTAAATTACAGACACTGTGTATGAGAGAAATGTAGCTCAGAAACGTCTCTCCATTCCCATACAGTATGTACAGTGGATACACCAGCAGCTCTGCCTTCATACGCAGTCTGTTCAGACGAGGAGAATCCGCCAGCGGTCCAAAGTCAAAAATAATTGATGCTGTCAAAAATAATTTCATAAATAGAATTTCTTTATTATTTAACTTCTATTACAACACGAATTCTGGAAATGTTGGGACGTTTTTAAATTTAAATAAAATGAAAACTAAAAGAATTTCAAATCACATGAGCCAATATTTTATTCACAATAGAACATAGATAACATAACAAATGTTTAAACTGAGAAATATTACAATTTTATGCACAAAATGATGACTGCAAATTTGATGACTGCTACAGGTCTCAAAATAGCTGGGACGGGGGCATGTTTACCATGGTGTAGCATCTCCTCTTCTTTTCAAAACAGTTTGAAGACATCTCGGCATTGAGGTTATGAGTTTCTGGAGTTTTGGTGTTGGAATTTGGTCCCATTCTTGCCTGATATAGGTTTCCAGCTGCTGAAGAGTTCGTGGTCATCTTTGACGTATTTTTCGTTTAATGATGCATCAAATGTTCTCTGTAGGTGAAAGATCTGGACTGCAGGCAGGCCAATTCAGCACCCAGACTCTTCTACTACAAAGCCATGTTGTTGTAATAGCTGTAGTATGTGGTTTTGCATTGTTCTGCTGAAATACACAAGGCCTTCCCTGAAATAGACGTCGTCTGGAGGGGAGCATATATTGCTCTAAAACCTTTATATACCTTTCAGCATTCATAGTGCCTTCCAAAACATGCAAGCTGCCCATACCGTATGTACTTATGCACCTCCATACCATCAGAGATGTTGGCTTTTGAACTGAACGCTGATAACACTCTGGAAGGTCTCCCTCCTCTTTAGCCCGGAGGACACTACGTCCGTGATTTCCAACAAGAATGTCAAATTTGGACTCGTCTGACCATAGATGACTTTTCCACTTTGAAACAGTCCATTTTAAATGAGCCTTGGCCCACAGGACATGACGACGCTTCAGGACTATGTTCACATATGGCTTCCTTTTTGCATGATAGAGCTTTAGTTGGCATCTGCAGATGGCACTTTGGATTGTGTTTTCCAATAGTGGTTTCTGGAAGTATTCCAGAAATGAGTGATGCCGATGAGTGATGCAGTGTCGTCTGAGGGCCCGAAGACCTCGGGCATCCAACAAAGGTCTTCGGCTTTGTCCCTGGAGAGATTTCTCCAGTTTCTCTGAATCGTTTGATGATGCATTGTAGATGATGAGATTTGCAAAGCCTTTGCAATCTGATGTTGAGGAACATTGTTTTTAAAGTATTCCACAATCTTTTTATGCACTCTTTCACAGATTGGAGAGCCTCTGCCCATCTTTACTTCTGAGAGACACTGCCTCTCTGAGACATCCCTTTTATAGCTAATCATATTACAGACCTGATGTCAATTAACTGAATTAGTTGCTAGATGTTCTCCCAGCTTAATCTTTTCAAAATTTCTTGCTTTTTCAGTCCTTTGTTGGCCCTTGCCAACTTTTTTTGAGACCTGTAGCAGGCATCAAATTTGAAATGAGCTCATTTAGTGGATAAGTGTAAAATTTCTCAGTTTAAACATTTGTTATGTTCTCTATGTTCATTTGTGAATAAAATATTGGCTCATGTGATTTGAAAGTCTTAGTTTTCATTTTATTCAAATTTAAAAAACATCCCAACATTTCCAGAATTCGGGTTGTAACAATGCAGCTTTTGCCCTAGGTGCACTTGCACATAGTTTTTCAGGTAGCTTTGCAGGTAGGTTTCTTGAAGCATCTTGGAGACATTGCCACAGTTCTTCTGGATTTAGTCTGTCTCAGTTTGCTCTGTTTCTTCATGTCATTCCAGGCAGACTGGATGATGATGAGATCAGATCTCTGTGTGGAGCACTGGCTGTTGTCAGACTCCTTGTGCAAACAAAAATCTCACAGGATTATTACAATTAATGGCAAAATTAATGTTTGGAAATGTAAAATAATATTACCTACTGACACACTACAGCAAAAGTTAGTAATAACTGACTTGAAACCATTTTTAGCTGGTGAAAATATTAGTGTTCTAATAATTTTGTCCACCACTGTACATTCAAAATGCACTAAAACTACCAAAACACTTCATACATGTCTCAAATCAGCTCATTATTCCATAACACTAGCAAAGGTTGTCAGCCAACAAAGACTTTGTCACTCATAAAACAATGACTTTAAAAACATTAACAACAGCTAGCATTATATGTTTGCTTTCGTAAAAATTATACAATGTTTGCTTTTGTATAGATTACTAACACTTATGTAGGTATTCAACTATATCAAATTGCTTTGATAGTATTTGTTTGCTTTTTTTTATTCAGAATATATTTCAATATTGTATTATTGTAGAAATGCAGCAAATTTCTGTCTCATTCATTTTTGTATTATGCTAGGTTTTGAACTTAAGTTTAACAGTTTTGTAAAGAGTATGTAAACATGCAAGCTGGCTTATAGGTATATAGAGTTTCGGCATTGTTTGTGTCTGAGAGAAAAAATAATTAATGTAATTTGAAAGAACCATTCATTGAATGCATTTTGTGCCAGAACAATTATAAATGATACACAGTTTAGCCCATATAGGCTGTTATTGTGCTCACTGCATGAAAGTTTTGAAAAGTATTGAGAAATGTGTCCTAGTGATTGTAAAAAACTGTCATATTTTTAGTGGAGTAAAAAATGAGAAGATATCGTTACTCTTCGGGTAAGATAATAATTTTACATTTTGTGCTCTGGCAACTATATTAGCAAATGTTTATATTTATTTCTCTTAATGACACATTGGCTGATGCATTATTATCCTGTATATGCAAAATGATATCTAAATGTTTTACAATTTAAAAGTAAATGCACACTCTTCGTAAGGGTGGTATTTCCCCCCACCTTAACCTATACATTACTGTAGCAGTTTTTTACAACTGGCTACAGTGTAACACTGACAATGAAAACAAAATAAACCTACTGATGGGATATTTATTGAACAAATCAGTGTGTTTGCATCATTTTGGTGAAAAAAAAAAAAAACAGTTAAAATCGATTGCAGTATTTACTTTTTGAATTTTGTTTGTGGTTTGGTCTTTGGTGCCTTGTGATTAGAATATTGAGAAAATGGGCCAAAAATTCACCAAACACATGTTAACAATTGGGAAAAACTGCAAAATAGAGTTTAATGAAGTGTTGCAAGCGATGTGTGACATTTTGCATTTTGTGTGTGTGTTTTGAGGTTTTGTCTGTAGAGTTATAGGACATATTACATTGGACATATTTATAGAAATCATGTGTAAGCACTTATCAAATACTGTAAAACTGTGACAAATGCTGAGAATTAATGAATGCACAAAACAAAATGAGAATTAGGTATTCCAGAAAGCTAATTCAATGAAATAAATTGTCTAGAATACTGTGGAAGTTACTGCTTACCCCCAATGAGCATAGTACAAACAGAGAAAATCTTCTCCGCATCAGTGTTGGCACAAACGTTGCCGAAGCCCACACTGGTCAAACTGCTTAAGGTGAAATACAGAGCGGCGATGTAGGCACTGCGAACCGAAGGACCACCAACTGTACTGTTCAAATAGGGCTTGTCCAAACGCCTGCCCAACTCATGTAGCCAGCCTGACAGAAAGAAAGAAACTAATGTCAATCTGCATGTTAGTGCTGTATGATTTGGCCAAAAACCCATATGATAATTATTTTTTTTAAATATAGTGATTGTGATTTGAACATCTCATAATGTTGCTTAGACACACATTCTGCTTACAATAGAAATAGTTGCTTTTTAAGGGTATTCACTCTTCACAAGTGTTTACTCTTTAAAAGAACAACTCTCTTTCAATGATCAAAAAGTAAAAAATAAATTTATAGTATTTTTATTTGTATTCACAAAATAATGTCAATTATGATGATAATAGAATTGAATAATAATAATAATATTTTTTTGCACAGTACTATAGTAAAACTACAATACAAATATTTACAGTAGTGTGAAAAATAGTTTGCCCCCTTCCTGATTTTTTATTTTTTGCTTGTTTGTCACACTTTAATGTTTCAGATCATTAAACAAATTTAAATATTAATCAAATACGACACAAGTAAACACAACATGCAGTTTTTAAATGAAGGTTTTTTGAATGAAGGGAAAACAAAATCCAAACCCACATGGCCCTGTGTGAAAAAGTGTTTGCCCCCCTCAAAAGTTACACATCATGTTGAGATCCAAAGAAATTCAGGAACAAATGAGAAAGAAAGTAATTGAGATCTATCAATCTGGAAAAGGTTATAAAGCCATTTCTAAAGCTTTGGGACTCCAGCGAACCACAGTGAGAGCCATTATCCACAAATGGCAAAAACATGGAACAGTGGTGAACCTTCCCAGGAGCGGCCGGCTGACCAAAATTACCCCAAGAGCGCAGCGACGACTCATCCAAGAGGTCACAAAAGACCCCAGAACAACATCCAAAGAACTGCAGGCCTCACTTGCCTCAGTTAAGGTCAGTGTTCATGACTCCACCATAAGAAAGAGACTGGGCAAAAATGTCCTGCATGGCAGAGTTCCAAGACGAAAACCGCTGCTGAGCAAAAAGAACATAAATGCTCGTCTCAGTTTTGCCAGAAAACATCCTGATGATCCCCAAGACTTTTGGGAAAATACTCTGTGGACTGAAGAGACAAAAGTTGAACTTTTTGGAAGGTGTGTGTCCCATTACATCTGGCGTAAAAGTAACACAGCATTTCAGAAAAAGAACATCATACCAACAGTAAAATATGGTGGTGGTAGTGTAATGGTCTGGGGCTGTTTTGCTGCTTCAGGACCTGGAAGACTTGCTGTGATAAATGGAACCATGAATTCTGCTGTCTACCAAAAAATCCTGAAGGACAATGTCCGACCATCTGTTCGTGACCTCAAGCTGAAGCGAACTTGAGTTCTGCAGCAGGACAATGATCCGAAACACATCAACAAGTCCACCTCTGAATGGCTGAAGAAAAACAAAATGAAGACTTTGGAGTAGCCTAGTCAAAGTCCTGACCTGAATCCTATTGAGATGCTGTGGCATGACCTTAAAAAAGCGGTTCATGCTCGAAAACCCTCCAATGTGGCTGAATTACAACAATTCTGCAAAGATGAGTGGGCCAAAATTCCTCCACAGCGCTGTAACAGATTCATTGCAAGTTATCGCAAACACTTGATTGCAGTTGTTGCTGCTAAGGGTGGCCCAACCAGTTATTAGGTTTAGGGGGCAAGCACTTTTTCACACAGGGCCATGTGGGTTTGGATTTTGTTTTCCTTTCATAATAAAAAACTTCATTTAAAAACTGCATGTTGTGTTTACTTGTGTTATCTTTGATTAATATTTAAATTTGTTTGATGATCTGAAACATTAAAGTGTGACAAACATGCAAAAAAAAAAAAAAAATCAGGAAGGGGGCAAACAATTTTTCACACCACTGTATATTTACAAATATTTATTCATATTTATTTCTTTGCTTTCGACATTAAACCACCAAGCTTCTATTTTGGTGGAAAACTACAGATTCTGTTTAGTTGACAACAATATACATGCTTCTTATTACAAATGTGGTGCAAAAAGCTCTCTTTACAAAATTGTTTGAAATTATGCAAATGGAAAAAAATTAACCTGGCACATGTTACATTTCCAAATGCATGTTATTAGCGACTCCAACTCAGAGCAAATGCAGAGATGGAGAATGCATGGGGCAACATTTACTGTGAAATGAGTTGTGTTGTGGCACACAGTGTTTCAGCCAGCACTGAAGACATCTTGTCTCGTGCAAAAGTCCCCAACGGTATGTTGGCAGACACAACCACCATCAGCTCCAAGGCACTCTTCCCTAGTTTAATGCCAAAAACTGATGAATAGCTTGCACGTGCTTGACTGTGAAATACGCACACATAGTCACCAAGTCGAGTTGGACTCTCTAGGACCCATTTCTCAATACTTTTTAAAAACTTGTCTATGTGGGCAAACCTGTGGATCATTTTCCTTTGTTTTGGCACAAAATAACTCTTTTCTTATCCAGACAACCACCACCAAAACTCTACATACCTACAGGTCATAGAAAACTTAATAAAATAAGAATCTAGATCTAAAAAATGAAATATTGTCAAAACAATTAGATTATCTAAACACCTGCACAGATTTTAGTCTTTTAATTTTATCATCAGCTATACAAAATGAGACAATTTAGGAATAATTTTGCTACAGTTAGGACAAAAAAAGTGTACCTGTTTCATGTAAGATCATTCCTTATTACATGCCAATCTTAAGGTTCACATTTGAAGGAAAAGGTTATTAATATAAGGTTCTCCATTTTGGGTTATTTTTTGGCTCCACACACATTCATAAAGTGCAAATTATGCTCACTACCTTGGAAATTAGTTGGTAGGTATTGGCACAACTGGAGACTAGTGCATTATACAATGTTATCTTTTGAAAAGATTTCTTTGCAGAACAAAAATGACAGCTCTCAACTGTTTGGAATTCACTGCAGCATATGTTACATGGTCAATGTTTGCATTACAGAACTGTATTTCACTGAGTTATGTCTGTTAAACAAATAGAACATTCTAGACAGATAAACATTGAGATCGCAAACTCATTTTCTGCTTATACTTTCTGTACAGCTGTTTGAGGAGTTATTATTTTTCGCTCGTTTATTTTTGTGGTTTGTGAAGCTAGTGAACGCTGCCTCTAAACAGCATGAAGAAACAAAACCTGGTCACTTTATGCATTGGTCAGATGGTCTCTTCCTATCCTACTCCTAAGTGGGCGTTTTTGGCCAGAATAATAATTAATGTGGCTTTATGCCGATAGTCAAAATCTGGTTCTGTGAGACTTTTCAAGGGAACATCCCATTTAACTTGATAAGAACACCAAGCAGCTCTTTTAAAGATTTATTTGACTTATCATGTGTGAATATCTCACCAATGTGTGAATATCTCACCAATGTCCCAGGCTCCATTGGCATTGGTCTCCATCTCTTTGCGCCCGATGATGTACCAGATGCAGGCCATCCAGTGAGCCAGCAGAGCAAACATCGACATGAGCAGCGTTAGTACCATGGCACTGTACTGCGAGTATCTGTCCAACTTCTGCAGCAGTCGTAACAGACGCAACAATCGCACAGTTTTCAGCAGGTGCACTAGAGATGTCTTGAACAAGCACAAACGTGTGTGTCAATAGCCTATGTAAATAATAATACCTTGTAATCACATAATTTACTTCAATTCTCCAAAAAATCTAAAACTAAACTAAAAACATGGCAACCATTCTGTACCATGCCACATATACTGTATGTAGATAATGGTACCGTTACATAACTTTTTTGTAAATGACCTCTGGAGATTTCTTTTGAACCGTCATACCCTCCCAATTCTACTATTTTTAAATAAGCTATATTATTGGAAAAATTGTTTCTACATTCACACATGTGAACTTACAACAGTAATGTTAAATGCATAAAGCAGGTCAAAGGGCAGGGCGGCCACCAGATCCACGAAGAACCACGTGGTAGCGTAATGTAGACAGATGGAGCGAGGCTCGTACACCACCTGTCCTGATTGACTCACGTAAGTTGTGCGAAAGTTAAGGATTATGTCTGAAAGAGAAGGTTGAGCAATGACATTTTCTTGGAAAGCCTCATTTTTTGAGTCTCTTTTGAAGCACATATACACTTATATACACTATATTGCAATAAAACTTAAAATTAAACAAAATAACTATAATATAATAAAATACCTAACTGCATAATACTATTATTGTTAGAAATTGCAACAATATAAAAATAGAAATATAATACATTTATACATTTAAAATTTAATTAAAACAATAAGTAAAAAAAAAATTAATAATAATATCCTGGCCAGAGGAGAACTGGCCCCCCGACTGAGCCTGGTTTCTCCCAAGGTTTTTTTCTCCATTCTGTCACAGAGGGAGTTTTGGTTCCTTGCCGCTGTCGCCTCTGGCTTGCTCAGTTGGGGACACTTAATTTCTAACGATTATCATCAATTTGATTTCATAGATACTATTTAAACTAAACTGAGCTAGACAATGACATCTCTGAATTCAATAATGAAATGCCTTTAACTGAAAATTGAGTGTTTAATCTTATTATTATACATTACTGACACTCTATCCTCCAATTTGATACTGTTAAGTGCTTTGACACAATCTGTATTGTTAAAAGCGCTATATAAATAAAGGTGACTTGACTTGACTATTGCCAAAAGTATTGGGTCACCCCCTTCTAATGAACAGGTTTGACTACTTTAGTAATTTCCATGAGTACAAATCTTAATGTTTAAGCATATAATGATATTCTAGGGAATTGTGTGCTTCTAATTTTAAAGCAACAGTTTGGACAGGACCCTTTTCTATTCTAACATGACAATGTCTCTGTGTATAAGGTAAGGTTCAAAAAGAAATGATTGATTTAGTGAGTGTGGAAGAACTTGACTGGTCTGCAGAAAGCCAAGTCCTAATCCAAGCTGAACACCTCTGGTGTGACTTTAAATGCAGATCTTGAGCCAAAAACTCTTTACCAAACACCAATGACTTGTACATACACTATATGGACAAATTTATTGGGACACCCCCTTCTTTAGAACAGAAAAAGGCACTTCCAAAACTGTGGCAACAAAGATGGAAACATAATTCATGTATTTAAAATTTATATTTCCATCTCTGTTGCAACAGTTTTGGAAATGTCTAAAATGACTGTACCCATATTTACAAGTCATTGGTGTTTGGTGATGAGTTTTTGGCTCAAGATCTGCATTTAAAGTCACACCAGAGGTGTTCAGCTTGGATTAGGACTTGGCTTTCTGCAGACCAGTCAAGTTCTTCCACACTGACTAAATCAATCATTTCTTTTTGAACTTTGCCTTATACACAGAGGCATTGTCATGTTAGAATAGAAAAGGGTCCTGTCCAAACTGTTGCTTTAAAATTAGAAGCACACAATTCCCTAGAATATCAATATATGCTTAAACATTAAGATTTGTACTCATGGAAATTACTAAAGTAGTCAAACCTGTTCATTAGAAGGGGGTGACCCAATACTTTTGGCAATATAGTGTATATATCACAGGTGGTAATTGAATTTTATGTATTTATGTGTAAACCATCTGATAATATAAGGTCACTTGAAGGTTCTTTCAGTGAGTAAACTCACCCAGAATAAAAAGCATTTCAACTGCAATGTCGCTAACTATCGTGCTCCTGCCTGCAGTCTCCACATCACTGTACGCTGTGAAACACACATTGTACGGCACAGTCACAGCAACATAGAATGTAGCCAGTAGAATCATCCAATCCCACAATGCCTTGGACACACTGTAATGCAGCAGGATGAATCGAGACTTCTGGACTGCTGCCACTTTGTACTCAGGCAGTGATGGTTTTTCAAACATGTCCTGAGGGAGAGAGGCACAGATTAAGGAATGAGAGCAAAGAAATTGAGAGATGAGTTCTCTTTTAATATCTCAACTTCTTCAAGGCAGCAAGAAGATTTATATGATTCTCATATGTTTCTCATGAGGAAAATACTACAGTAACCTCACATGCGTATCCTCTTCTTAAATATTGACTCGTTACGACTCATTAAGTGTGCATATAATTTAAAATTGAATTTATTCCTGTGATGGCAAAGCATAAATGTTCTAAAATTAAAAAAACCCAAAAAAATCTGACCAGAGATGACTGATTCTTTCTTCATACTTTACAACCACTCCCAAAATTCATAAAAAAGACAATTTGACAGCCCAATAAATTCCTGATAAATAAAGTCAAGTTCTGCCCTAAATATCCTGTTCAAAAGTCACAAAAATGATTTACTGACATACTGTTTTAGTAAAGTTTCAACAGTAAGTGTCTTTGATCACTGAAAGGAATAGTGAAGCAGAACTGACAGAATAATCTGTTATTATTCAGAAAATAACAGGAAACTAAATTTCATCTTTATCTGCAAGGACATTGCATGACAGATGATAAATCTGGGTGTTTCTTTAATTTAACTTTTACATCACAGAGGTCAGGGCAAGGGTCAAGCTCATGGTTTTTTGTCATGATTATTTTGAGGCAGCAAATCATGTGGTTTCTAATCCTCCATGCACTCATCCGCCACACTCTTCATTAAGATTAAAGAATAGACCCATGATGTCACTGAACACACATCGGAACCTCATGCCTTTAAATAGTCTCTATGAAGATATTTTGTTCTGGGATTCTGACAATATTCTTTTAATATAGTAAAATGTTGTTTAGGACACTGCTTGAAGTGTATTTATAATTCAATATTTTTAATATAATTTAATCTGAGATTAGCCACATCACGTAGTACATAAAAAGAGTAGCTCCATAACAGATACAGTACTAGTCAGCTAATTTCAATTTAAATGATATTAGCACCAAAATTCACAGCTGTCCTCCCTTCTTCAGTTGCTCACTCGTAAGCTGTGTTACCTGGTTTGGTTCATTCAATAGTATTTCACTTCCACGAATCTAATATAGAGTGTGACGAAATCTGAACTCAAGTGGTTAGAGGAGACGCATTCAAAATGAAGTTTTAAACATAGGGTTGGGAGGAGCCTAATACTTCAGGCCTGTCAATCAGCATTATAAGCCTATATAAGCAGCAGTCATTGCACCGTCCTAGAAACAATTCTTCTGGCATCCCTCCACCTCCCCATCTCCTCCTCTATTTGTGTTATTCTCTCTCTATGTAGTTCCTCAATGGGGGGCTTGAACTCAGGGCTCAAGCCAACCTTCAGGACCCAGTCTCTGTTGAGGACAGCAAGCCAAGTTTGTTTATTGAATCGCCAAAAAATACACTTTCATACCCTGGAAATGGGGCTTTTCTCTTGCTAGCTCGCTCGCTCAAGTTCCGATTGTACATAATTTGTGTGCATCAGGGGGCCGCTAACTATATGCAGGAGAATCCCGAACCTTATGGGAGAGGTGGGATGTCTGTCATTGTCACATTTTAAATTTCTACAAAGAAAAAATTACTTAGTTGAAGATATTTACAGATTGTTAGTACAGATGGTTAGCTTTTGCAGCTCACAGAAAATGACGCTAAAGCTTTAAACATCTAGCTAGCTGACATATACTGTATTAGGCTTTGTCAAAATTGCAACAATGACTTGAAAAGCTTGATCTCATCACTAGGAAAGGCTGAATTTTATAACGTTTAATGGGCTTTTTGGTAACACTTTATTTTAAGGTGTCCTTGTTACATATGTTACATGTACTATTATAATAACAATAAATTATGCATAATTACCTGCAATTAATTAATATTACTCAGTACTTAAATGTATAATTACACTGTAACAGGGACACCTTAAAATAAAGTGTAACCGGCTTTTTGCCTTTATTTACAGGACGGTAGACCAGAAGCTAGGTGTGGGAGAGTATAAATGAGATGGGACTGGAACCTGGATCCCCATGAGAACATCCATCCAATCACTGGCAGTAGGCTGAGTAAGGACACCCATATGTCCTTTTCCCTGGCCACTTCCTCCAGGTTATTCTGTGGGATGCCAAGGCATTCCCAAGCCAGCTGAGAGATATAATCCCTCCAGCATGTTCTGGGTCTGCCCCAGGGTCTCTTCCCAGTTAGACATGCCTGGAACACCTCCACTGGAAGGTGTCCGGGAGTCATCCTAACCAAATGCCTGGACCTCCTCAACTGGATCCTTTCAATGCGGAGGAGCAGTGGCTGTACTCCGAGCCTCTCCCGGATATCCAAGCTTTGCACTCAGCCCAGACACTGTGCGGAGGAGACATGAACTCCTCTGCTTGGGGAAGCATCTCACTCCCTTCCTGAAGCAGGCAATCCACACTTTTCCAGCTGATAACCATGGCCCTCATTCTCGAAGCTTCACACATGGCCGCAAACCACCCAAGTAAATGCTGAAAGTCACAGCCCAATAAGATCCTAAGACCTTGCCCCCTAAGATTCTAACATTTTCTGGCACAAAAATGGTGCTAAGAGAAAAATGTATCTCTTTTTTTGATGGAGCAAGTAAAAATATGTGTAGGACACATTCACTGAAAAAAAAAAAAAATCCTTATTGTTGAGCCCTGCTTGTGATGCTCTTGTTTGCTTATTTTTCTCTCAGTCATTTGGAGTGTGATCGAGCGAAGGCAGGTGGCTCTGCTGAGAGTGAAGCTGTGCTGAAAACATGACCATCTGTTCACAGGAGCGATCGGAAATGTGACCTGCCAGTCTGGCCTCCTGTTCTGCAGTGACCATGTGACATGGAGGATTAGACATACTTTATACTTCTGGCCTGCACCTTTCACACTGTTTGAACATTTCCTGAGTCAAAAGGTCACTGAAAAATGGGATCCTGCATAGATCCTGTGCTTTACAGTAGCCGTAACTCACAATCCCATGATAAAAAAGAAATGTTAAAGAAATGTTAAAAGGCCATCTAATTGCAGAGATTATTTCTTTTTAGGGGGAAAAAAGAAAAGAATGGACAAGTAGAACAAATTGATTAGAAATGAAGTTGTCTGGATATCACACAAGTAAATTAAGGCTAGAGAACACTTCTTGTAACAACCATCGCTGTAACCAAAGGATAGATTCATGCATCAGTCTACTGATGTGATGTATTGATAAATCGAAAAAGATCTACATATATTTTCTTTTCATATATCCATAACTTTACAAGACAATTTGTTTGACTCACTCAGCTGTCATCAAATATTTTATAAGTTTTAAGAACTTTAAAATGTCTTTTTGTATATTTATTCTGTATAAATGTATTTTTTTTTTAAAACAACTGTACCTAATTTTGTTGTTTATGTCTTAATGGAAATATGGGAAAGACTCTCTTGACTGTTGTCATTGCTCCTCTCAATGCACAAACCAGTCGTGAGCTGTCATCAAAGATGATCTCGCGCAACTTGATGTTTTTTTTTCCATTATTTATTTTAACATCCAATTTACAGCCCTAGTATTTGCCAAGGCCCTTCCATGAGAAATGATTACTACAAAACGAGTTTTAATGAACTTTCATAGTTTTAGTGTGCGTAATTCATACATTTACTCACCCGGCTTAAGTTGACATCATTTTTGCTATCACGGGTAAACTGGCTGGTTAGCTGGTAAATCATGGTGTGACCCCTCCTTCTGGCTTTACTGAAATGAGAGTTCCCAGTGGTCCTTTTGTATGGCTTATTATCTGCACAAAATGAAAATAACATTTACAGCCTTGACAGTTTAAAAATTATAAAAATTTAAAATGGTCTAGGTTTGTCTATGTAAGATTGCGCCAGAGTGTCTATGTGTTTTAGCAGATGTTTTGTAGATGCTACTCCTAAAGCCTACAAAGACTGTTGATTACACTACCCTTTTACACCATTTGGCATGTGATGTTGGCTCTCACACTGAAATGGTTTCGCTTCTATCAAAAAGATTTCATCTTTTGTTCTGGAAGCTCATCTTCCAATCTCTTAAAAAGTAAGCTAAGGGCTAAATTTTGATCTCACTGACTTTTTATTCTATAGTGCATGTGCCTTCTAGGCTCCAAACATCCTATTTCTTATCAAATGTTGAAAACCAACGCTAAGTGATTTTTAGGCTATTTATTTTGCCAAATTTAAAAAGATTAGTGAAACTAATGTTTGCAGTGTTGACAGTACCATCAGTTATGCTGCTGTGGTGGCTCTTGTCTTTTGTTTCTGTGATATCCTTGAATGAAAAGAGAAAAAGCACCATCTCCCCTTTCTCATTCTTAATGGGCACGATGTCCAACAGACACCAGAATGAACTTCCTGTGATAACACACCAAATAGAGTTGCAGAATTACACAGACATAAAAAGTTACTACATAAAAATAGCAACTAATCAACCAATAAAACAGTTTCACTATGGAAGAGCTACATTAGCAGTGGGCTGGGGATTTTGTAGCAATTAAACTTACAGCTTCACTATTTATCAAGTTGACCAGATTTCTAAAATGGAAACTGAGGATATTTTCCTATGGTTTTAAATATCACTAAAATCTTATTTGATTTTGTTATCTATAATTTTTTAATTGTTGTGCGTTCAATATCAATATTATATTAAATAAACAATTAAATAATTATAGTTTTTTATTTAAAGTGTTGTGCTTTTGGAAATGAATTTTTACTTCCCTAATTAGGTTTATTATTTTGGCAAATTTAGTTCCTTCTATAATTGTTGCAAGTGTTATTGTTTAGTTGATTATTATTATTATTATTATTATTATTATTATTTTAATCCATTCATCAACTCTCCTCCAGGTTCCCTTTCAGTCGGTCACTCCGAGTCACGTTGGATGACCGACGAATTGGGATCTCGGTTAGAGAGACCAGTCCACTTTGAGTGTAACTAAACGAGCCAATGCACATTGGCATGCGATGATTGCATCCAGCTGCCGCTGATCACAGTGTGAGTACAAGTAGGCAGCAGGTGCAGCGCATATTCAGCTTTTCGCTTCGGAGCTGAGCGGTTACATTGTTCTGCTCCTGACTTCTGTTGACGAGTGAATTCAACGAGTTGAGCATGCTCTTCGGAAGACTCTCGTGCTGGTAGTATGGCGCTACAGTGGCGGTGGTTCTTCCTGTGTCGAGTGGATTGCACACATCAGGTTGCACTACCCCCTGTTTGTGTTGCAGGCGACCATCTCCTCTGTGCGCTTCAGCACGCTAAAAGAGCTTTTTCCCTAAAAGAGCATTCACGGGTTCGTCTTTTTAAAGATGATGTTGCAGCTGGCAAACTCGACGTTACGTCTTTGTAAAGACGATGTGGGTCTTGCTATAGACAATGTGTCCCCCATGCGTTTCTGGATGCGGTCGTTACCTGGCAACAGGTGATGGTCACGATCGCTGCATCACGTGCCTGGGCAGGAAGCACGCTGTTCATGGATGAGTCATGTTCTCATTGTGGGAAGATGATCATCTCGGGGTGCGGACCAGGCTCCGTTACCTCGACAAAGGGTCGGAGCTCTGTTGCCTCTGCCTTGATCTGGTTCTCGTCCTGGCTGCAGACAGGCGAGGACTATTTCAGGTGGTGGCACAGGTGGTCTGAGGGTTACAGTGGTGGCAAACCCTCCAGGGAACCAACCCTCGAAGAACCATCGCTCCTCTTGCGCTCCGCAAGCAGTTGAGCTGCCAATGGAACGTGCTGGGCCCTCTACAAAAAGCGTACCAGCAGTATCCTTGGCGCTCCTCCCGACGACCGGATGTCGATCGCTGCATTGGAGGGTGAGCCGGAGCTTTCTGGAGAGGAAGATTCGGCTACGCTGATGCTCCGGCAGTAGCAATGCCTGAGTCGGATCCGGAAATGACGGCTATGCTTTCCCGGGCCGCCGAGACGGTAGGGCTCAAGTGGAGACCTCCACCGTGTCCCTAGCACTCGAGGTTGGATGACTGGTTTCTCGGGGTAGCTCGTGCTGGTTCTCTGGCCTCTCTTCCCGGAGGTGCAAGGGGAGCTTACCAGGTTGTGGATGGCACCTTTTACTGCCAGAAACTGACCTTCTAGCTCCTCCTCCCTCACCACCCTCGACGGTGGTGCAGCTAGGGGTGTACTGGGGTCCCCCCAGTGGAGCGGTCGGTTGCGATGCAGTTGTGTCCTAATACTGCCTCCACCCTGCAGGGCAAACCATGCCTCCCCTTCCGGGCCTGTAAGTACTCGTCTGGTCTGTCCGGCGATGCTTATGTGGCCTGTGGAGAAGCTGCCTCCACCATACGCTACGGCGTTACTGCATGTTCTTCAGGCTAAAAGCACTGAGGGACCTGCATGAGGGTGGTCACGATCCAGAAGTTCTGAAAGAGCTCCAAACCGCAGCTGACCTCGTGCCCCGAGCGATGAAGGTCACCGCGAGTTCTCTGGGTCGTGCGATGTCCACACTTGTGGTCCAGGAGCGTCACCCTCACTGTGTCTGGTCGACATAGGGACGCCGACAAAGTTCGGTTCCTCAAGGTCCCTGTGTCCCAGACCAGCCTCTTCGGCGACGCAGTCGAGAACATGGCCCAGCAGTTCTTGTTCTGCTCCGGCGGGCAGCTGCTGCCTCCACCCGTCCGCTGGCTGCAGCGCCCCAGCCTGCTCGTCGCCGAGGGCAGCCCCCTGCATCCGCCTCCGCTCCCGCGCCGCATCCGCAGCAGCCTCCAGAAGCAGCGCCGTGGAGCTGGGCGTCCTGGCCCCCGTTCAAACTTGGTGGTGAATGGAAGAGCAAGAGGCCCCGGGACGGGCGACCCAGAGAGGGAACTGCTTTTCGGGAGGTGGTGAATGCACCTCTCCCTCCCCCGGAGAAGGGCCGGGTGGAGAATCTTTTGTTCCCAAAAATCTTGACAAAAAAGCAGTTGTTTCTGTCTCTGGGTTCCAAGAGGGCATGTAGAGTCACGGACGGACCAACACCAGACCACACTCATCCTCCTCTCTCGCCAGCAGGCAGCAGTGGGCGGTTCGAGAGCATCATCAAAGGCCCTATTCACGCACCCTCTGCCAAACTATGGAACCAGGTAAGCATTGCACCGCACACTCAGACCCCTCTTCGGTCGGCCACGGGCCGGGTCCCTGCGTTCCACCTCGCGGCCCGGCTATGTGCCCAAGGTTCCCACTACTCCCTTCAGGGACCAGGTGGTGAGCCTGCAAGCGCTGCCCCCGGAGGAGGCAGACCCATCCCTAGCTTTGCTTTGTCCCGTCCGAGCACTGAGATGCTACGTTGACAGGACGCAAAGCTTCAGGACCTCAGACCAGCTCTTTGTCTGTCACGGAGGCCAGCAGAAGGGGAATGCCGCCTCTAAGCAGAGGATGGCCCACTGGATAGTGGATGCCATCACCCTGGCTTATCAGGCACAGGGTGTGCCCTGCCCATTCAGGTTGAGAGCTCACTGTACTAGAAGTGTTGCATCCTCCTGGGCGTTGGCTCGCGGCACCTCGCTGGCAAATATTTGTAGAGCTGCAGGCTGGGCGACCCCCAACACGTTCGCTAGATTCTATAGCATCCGTGTGGAGCCAGTTTCCTCCTGTGTTCTCAACTCAAACGGGTAGAAGCACTGAGAGGTTCCGATTTCGGGTCGGCTTGCTAAAACCGCTCCAGACAGTCCGTACTGTAGACCTTGTCGAGCTCCTCCGTCCCCTTGGCAGCCAGACGTGGCAGAGCGTCCGGCGCCAGGCCCTCACTTGATGAATCCCTGAGAACTGGTAGAGGGCTGGGTTCCATATGTAGAAACCAAAATGGATCCCATATGTGTAACTCCACGGTTTAACTCCAGAGTCCGTGTTTCCCCAGCAACTTATGCCACTTTTTCTTAGAGGGATACAAATCACCCTAATTTTCCATATGCACGGTTGTTCATATGTTTTAGTGCTTCTGAACCTCCTTCGGGAAGGATGGGGCTTCCGCAGCATTCCTGTTCCAAGTGGAATGGGTACGTTTTCCCAGTGTTATCCAGTCTTACTAAGTGGGTAGTGCCATAGCAACAGTAACTGGTCTTCTTGTGGTAAGCCCTGTCCTGCACCAAAAAGAAGGGGCGCAGGAGGCTTCCACAGGAAACTGGAAGGGGCAGTATCCGTGGCCCTTTGGTAGGCATCCCAATTCGTCGGTCATCCAACATGACTCGGAGTGACCAACTGAAAGAGAACGTCTCAGTTACGTATGTAACCCTCGTTCCCTGAACAACGCCACGTTCCGTCACCACGGCTTCTGTACCACCGCTGAGCGGCCGGGTCACCAGCTCAGCTCTTCAGCGAAAACCTGAATATGTGCTGCACCTGCTGCCTACTTATACTCACGCTGTGATCAGCGGCAGCTAGATCCAATCATCGCATGCCAATGTGCATTGGCTCGTTTAGTTACACTCGAAATGGATTGGTCTCTCTAAGCGAGGTCCCAATTCGTCGGTCATCCGACGTGACGTCTCCGTTCCCTCTTTAAGGGAACGAGGGTTACATACCAGACGTTCTTCATTGCTAAAATAGCGGCGCTTGACCAAGTATTCAGTAGTCTATAACTCACAGCGCCCTATGTTGGTGAAAATAATCACTACACGATTGCTCTGGTATCCAGCAGCCAAGACACTAACAAAAGAATTGAGATTTTTAAACATGTTTACAATATTGTTATTGCCCACTCTGGGGTCTGGTCAGGATTGAGCTTGCCAATGTTTCTCCTACTAAGTATGGGAGTTTGATCTTGTTTCACATCAGGATGAAGTCTTTTTCATGGGTTAAAGTCATTTTTACAGCCTGTTTTATTTTGATTGGCAGATCTGTCTGTGTCTGCCTGCCTCTTTGATCAGGGTTGGCGACTGTGCTCAGGTACTCTGGCAATTTAAATTCTCTGATTTAGATACTGATATTTAGTGTACTTTGGCTGTACAGTTACTGACTGTCCTGTTGTCTCTGTCTGCTGGTAACTCATGTAATTAAAAGTGTTCCATTCTCTAATTTTTGCACTTCACACATCAGTAAACAACACTGTACTACTGTTTCTACAGAGGTTGCTGCCAATGAAAGTGAGGATTCCCTCCAATGATTAGTGAAACACCACCGGTCATGCCATTTCAACATGGCAAAATACACTGAGGGAGGTAACTAAAATGCATAAAAGAAAACGTCTCAGGTTACATATGTAACCATGGTTCCCTGAGTAGGGAACGAGACACTGCATCCTCTACGGGTCGCTATGGGGAACGCCGTCAGCGTGACCCATGTCTGAAGCATATATACAAAAACACCACATGTTGGCCGGCGACATCCTATGACGTCACTACCGGCATGACCACAGTTTAAAGGAGCGCCGGGAAAATACGTCATTCATTTACATTCATTTAGCTCTGTTGTTTACAGTGATAATATATAACTTAATTCCCACCATATTTCTGGTATTATCTATCAAACTAATCTAACTAATTTGATCGTTCACTTTTAAAACCACGAGTGCAGCATGCGTGCAGCGCTTTAGCCGGTTAGCTTGTTACTCGCGGTTCTATTCACGTTTTATTCGCGCCTATTATTGTTTTCTTTTTTCTCGCTCCGTTTTCATTTCTCTCTCGCTCCGTTTTTCACAAGTTCATCAAACAACAGTGGTAAGTGGTAAGTTAAGTTGGTATCATTCATCAATCACGGTGAGTAATGGCTTCTCCTTCTCTTGTTGTTTGAACTTCATGTCACATGTACAGTTCATCTCTCTCTGTCGGTGACGAGGGATTCACATGTGATAAATGCAGGGAAATAGTTATGCTGACAGAGAAGATTTTAGAACTAGAGACACGCATCCAAACTTTAGTTGAGGATAGTAAGAATGTGAGGGCTGTAGATACTGCTTTGGATGCGACTAGCTCAGGGAGTCCTGTACATTGTTCGGTTCCGGTTGAGCCTGTGCAGCAGGGCAACTGGGTGACAGTGAGGCGGCCTAGTCGTGGGTCAAAACACCGCTCTTCCGTTCCGATCAAAACATCAAACAGGTTCTCCCCACTCGGTGACGCACCCACTGAGAAACCTGATGAAAGTGCTCTAGTAATTGGCGATTCTATTGTATGGAACATGAAAATAGAGACACCAGCCACCATAGTCCAATGTTTACCGGGAGCCAGAGCATCTGACATCTTGGCAAATTTAAAAGTGCTGGCTAATGCTAAACGTAAATTCAGTAAGATTGTTATCCACGTCGGCGCTAATGATGTTCGACTTCGCCAGTCAGAGATCACTAAAAATAATGTTAAAGAGGTGTGTGAACTTGCAAGTACGATGTCAGACACTGTAATATGCTCTGGTCCCCTCCCTGCTTACCGTGGCGATGAGATTCATAGCAGACTGTCGTCACTCAATGGCTGGATGTCTAAGTGGTGCCCGCAGAATAACGTAGGTTTCATAGACAATTGGAAGAGTTTTTGGGGCAGACCTGACCTGTTGAAAAGAGATGGTGTTCATCCCTCCTGGGGTGGTGCCGCTCTTCTCTCTAGAAATATGGCACATAGTCTTAGAGTTCGTACTTGACTAACTAGGGCCCAGGTCAGGGAGCAGACAGACTGGCTAAACCGGCCGTCTGCTAGCCGCCTCACATCACAGAAGTCAGTTAATTCTCAGCACATAGAGACTCCTTCACCTAGATATCACACTATAGAGACTGTGTCTCTTCCCCGTACTAGAAAATACAGAAAACGTCCAAACCAAAGTAATAGTAACAATTTAATTGATGTTCAACAAATAAAAAATGTTTACAATACAGAGAAACAATTGATAAAACTTGGCTTACTGAATATCCGGTCCCTTTCTACAAAAGCACTATTTGTAAATGATATGATCACTGACCATAAACTAGATATGCTTTGTTTGACAGAAACATGGATAAAACCAGATGAATACATTACTTTAAATGAGTCTACCCCCCAAGATTACTGCTATAAAAATGAGCCACGTCCAAAAGGCAAAGGGGGAGGTGTTGCTACAATTTATAGCAATATTCTCAGTATTTCTCAGAGGGCAGGCTTTAAATATAACTCGTTTGAAGTTATGGTGCTGTGTATAACATTATCTAGAGAAACACGCGTTAGTGATAAATCCCCTATGATGTTTGTATTGGCTACTGTGTACAGGCCACCAGGGCACCACACAGACTTTATTAAAGAATTTTCTGATTTTCTATCTGAGTTAGTACTGGCTGCAGATAAAGTCTTATTTGTTGGTGATTTTAATATCCATGTCGATAATGAAAAAGATGTATTAGGATCAGCATTCATAGACATTCTGAACTCTATTGAGGTTAGACAACATGTTTCAGGACCTACTCATTGTCGAAATCATACTCTAGATTTAATACTGTCATATGGAATTGATATTAGTGGTGTTGAAATTCTGCAGCAAAGCGATGATATCTCAGATCATTATCTAGTCTTGTGTAAACTCCATATAGTTAAAACTGTAAATTCTACTCCTTGTTACAAGTATGGTAGAAACATCACTTCTACCACAAAAGACTGCTTTGTAAGTAATCTTCCTGATTTATTTCAATTCCTCAGCATATCCAACAGCGCAGAAAAACTTGATGATGTAACAGAAACTATGGACTCTCTCTTTTCTAGCACTTTAGATACAGTTGCTCTTTTACGCTTAAGGAAGATCAAAGAAAACAGTTTGACTCCATGGTATAATGAGCACACTCGCACCCTAAAGAGAGCAGCCCGGAAAATGGAGCACAGCTGGAGGAAAACAAAACTGGAGGTATTTCGTATAGCTTGGAGGGAAAGTACCCTATCCTACAGAAAAGCATTAAAAACGGCTAGATCTGATTATTTTCGTCTCTTCTAGAAGAAAACAAACATAACCCCCGGTATTTATTCAATACAGTCACTAAATTAACGAAAAATAAAGCATCAACAGGTGTTGGCATTTCCCAAGAGCACAGCTGTAATGACTTTATGAACTACTTTACTTCCAAGATCGATACTATCAGAGATAAAATTGTAACCATGCAGCCGTCAGCTACAGTATCGCATCAGATAGTGCACTATAGATCCCCTGAGGAACAATTCCACTCATTCTCTATTATAGGAGAGGAAGAATTGTATAAACTTGTTAAATCATCTAAACCAACAACATGTATATTAGACCCTATTCCATCTAAACTACTAAAAGAGCTGCTTCCAGAAGTCATAGATCCTCTTTTGGCTATTATTAATTCATCATTGTCATTAGGATATGTCCCCAAAACCTTCAAATTGGCTGTTATTAAGCCTCTCATTAAAAAACCACAACTTGACCCCAAAGATCTAGTTTATTACAGACCGATCTCAAATCTCCCTTTTCTGTCAAAGATACTAGAAAAGGTAGTATCCTCATAATTATATTTCTTCTTAGAGAAAAATGGTATCTGTGAGGAATTCCAGTCAGGATTTAGACCGTATCATAGTACTGAGACTGATCTCATTAGAGTTACAAATGACCTGCTTCTATCATCTGATCATGGTTGTATCTCTTTATTAGTTCTACTGGATCTTTAGCGCTGCGTTCGACACTATCGACCACAACATTCTTTTGAATAGACTAGAAAACTTTGTTGGCATTAGTGGAAGTGCCTTAGCATGGTTCAAATCGTACTTATCTGACCGCCATCAGTTCGTAGCAGTAAATGAAGAGGTATCATATCGATCACAAGTGCAGTATGGAGTACCTCAAGGCTCAGTACTAGGGCCGTTACTTTTCACGCTTTACATGTTACCCTTGAGAGATATTATCAGGAGACATGGTGTTAGCTTTCACTGTTATGCTGATGATACTCAGCTCTATATTTCTTCACGGCCCGGTGAAACACACCAAATTGAGAAACTAACGGAATGTATAGTCGATATAAAAAACTGGATGACGAGTAACTTCTTACTGCTAAATTCTGAAAAAACAGGTGTTAATTATCGGACCTAAAAACCCCACATGTAATAACCTAGAACACTATCTAACACTTGACGGCTGCTCTGTCAATTCTTCTTCATCAGTTAGGAACCTAGGTGTGCTGTGTGATAGCAATCTTTCATTTGAAAGCCATGTTTCTTGTATCTGTAAAACTGCGTTTTTCCATCTCAAAAACATATCTAAATTGCGACCTATGCTCTCAACGTCAAATGCAGAAATGCTAATTCATGCGTTTATGACCTCAAGGTTAGACTATTGTAATGCTTTACTGGGTGGTTGTTCTGCACGCTTGATCAATAAACTACAGTTGGTCCAAAATGCAGCAGCTAGAGTCCTTACTAGAACCAGGAAGTATGACCATATTAGACCGGTTCTGTCAACACTGCACTGGCTCCCTATCAAACATCGGATAGATTTGAAAATCTTGTTAATTACTTATAAAGCCCTGAATGGCTTAGCTCTTCAGTACTTGAGCGAGCTCTTATCACATTATAGTCCTCCACGTCCGCTGCGTTCTCAAAACTCTGGCCATTTGATAATACCTAGAATATCAAAATCGACTGCGGGCGGCAGATACTTTTCCTATTTAGCGCCCAAACTCTGGAACAATCTACCTAACACTGTTCGGGAGGCAGACACACTCTGTCAGTTTAAATCTAGATTAAAGACACATTTCTTTAACCTGGCTTACACATAACACACTAATACACTTCTATTATTCAAATCCGTTAAAGGATTGTTAGGCTGCATTAATTAGATCAACCGGAACCGGGAACACTCCTCATAACACACGATGTACTCGTTACATCGTAAGAAGAATGGCATCTACGCTAATATTTGTCTGTTTCTTTCTTATTCTGTTTCTCAGTCCGTGTCCGGATCAGATGGTGGATCGGCGCCAGGAGATGATGTCTGCGACCCTGATCATCAGCGGAGGCCGGACACCTGGATGAGCCCCGGGGACATATCCCCAGTGAAGACCTCGACTTAAATACAATAAAACTTAAAATTAAACAAAATAACTGCCTTTAAAAAAAAATTAAATGCCTTTAACTGAAAATTGAGTGTTTAATCTTATTATTATACATTACTGACACTCTATCCTCCAATTTGATACTGTTAAGTGCTTTGACACAATCTGTATTGTTAAAAGCGCTATATAAATAAAGGTGACTTGACTTGACTACATTTACATTTACATTTAGTCATTTTGCAGACACTTTTATCCAAAGCGACTTACAATTGGGGAATACAAAAGCGATTCATCTTAAAGAGGCAATCAGACATACGAAGTGCTTGTAACACCAAGTCTCAGGCATTGTTCAAATAAGTACAAGCTAGCAAGGGAAGGAATAAATAAAGATAAAGTTTTTTTTTTTTTTTTTTTAAAGTTTAGGATGAAGTCAAGTAGTGTCGAAAGAGATGAGTTTTCAGTTGTTGCTTGAAGATTGACAGGGATCCAGCACTCCGGATAGGGGTGGGAAGATCATTCCACCAGCCAGGAATGGTGAACGAGAATGTTCTGGAGAGTGATTTTGAGCCTCTCTGTGATGGTACCACGAGGCGTCGCTCACTAGCAGATCTCAGACTTCTGGAGGGGATGTAGATTCTTAATAGTGAGTGCAAGTAGGCGGGTGCTGAGTTCACGTCTTCAATTCTTCGTCTGAAGCTTGTTTCCGAAGCATGGCACCGAGCCTAGAGGACGCAGTGTCTCGTTCCCTACTCAGGGAACCATGGTTACATATGTAACCTGAGACGTTCCCTTTCGAGGGAACTTCGAATTGCGTCCTCTAGGGGTCGCTATGGGGAACGGAATATCCATGCCACCATGCTGAGGGGAGTGCAAAGCCAGGCACAAATGGTGAGCACTAAGTACCAACTCTACCCAGCTAAGGGAGTTGCCCCTGGGACGGTTGGACGGCTGTCAGTGACATTATCCCTGAGGGAACTCAGACGCTAAGAAGGGAGCGGCATGCTCATAGGTGACCCTCTATGGTGAGGGGAGCAATGCTAGCTCAACCAACAAACATAGCTCTGGAGAGCAGAGAACTTAACTCTCAGCATGAGAGGGAACTCAGATGCTCAGAAGGGAGCGGCACGCTCATAGGTGACCCTCACTAGTGAGGGGAGCAACGCCAGCTCGACCAACAAGGAGAGCATATGGTCACAGAGCTCTGGAGAGCGGAGAACTTAACTCTCAGCATGAGAGGGAACTCAGATGCTCAGAAGGGAGCGGCATGCTCATAGGTGACCCTCTATGGTGAGGGGAGCAATGCTAGCTCGACCAACAAACACAGCTCTGGAGAATGGAGATCTCAACTCTCAGCATGAGAGGGAACTCAGATGCTCAGAAGGGAGCGGCATGCTCATAGGTGACCCTCTATGGTGAGGGGAGCAATGCTAGCTCAACCCACAAACATAGCTCTGGAGAGCGGAGAACTTAACTCTCAGCATGAGAGGGAACTCAGACGCTCAGAAGGGAGCGACATGCTCATAGGTGAGCCTCTATGGTGAGGGGAGCAATGCTAGCTCGACCAACAACCACAGCTCTGGAGAATGGAGATCTCAACTCTCAGCATGAGAGGGAACTCAGATGCTCAGAAGGGAGCGGCATGCTCATAGGAGACCCTCTATGATGAGGTGAGCAACGCCAGCTCGACCAACAAGGAGAGCATAGGGTCACAGAGCTCTGGGGAGCAGAGAACTCAACTCTCAGCATGAGAGGGAACTCAGACGCTCAGAAGGGAACGGCATGCTCATAGGTGACCCTCAATAATAAGGGGAGCAATGCTAGCTCGACCAACAAACATAGCTCTGGAGAGCGGAGATCTCAACTCTCAGCATGAGAGGGAACTCAGACGCTCAGAAGGGAGCGGCATGCTCATAGGTGACCCTCTATGGTAAGGGGAGCAAAGCTAGCTCAACCACTGGCCTAAAAATCCGGTAAGCCCTCCAGAGAAGCTGCCACAATAGTGGGCTATTTACTTACACCCTAGCAGGGGAGATAGCACACTCTAGGCAAGGGCTCAGGGAGATTGCTACTTAAAAACCCCAGAAAGGGGGCAGTCCCTAAGCTAGCACATACATATCCTCAGATAGCCAAGAAACTGAAGTAAAAAGACCCGCAGGTCCTGGAACTGCAGTGTTGCAAGGACACACAAATACCAGTGAGACATTTTAGAACTAGATCGAACTCACCCATCCATGGTTCCTGCGCATGAGATCAGTCCCGGAGGCAAAATCCGAAGAGTCGGGTCCGGACCATCAGTAAGGTAGTTTCTATGAAACATAGAACTTAACCAAAACATCATAAGTCCAGCATTTAGAGACTGCAATGTTTTTAAAACGCAGGTTTCTAGGTTCCCACCCAACCTCGGTCAGGTGGAATTAACGGTGGTTGCAGGGGAATTAGAGAGGGGAAGATGAGGGCAGATGACAGGCCCCCCGAGGGAAGGGAGTAGATGTTCAAGTCTTACTCTGGTCCGGACGAGAGCGTTGAGAACGCCTCGTCTGGATCACCTCCCTCAGGTCTTGCCTACCTCTCTTTGACCCGCGCCTCCCTCAAGCCCTACCCGCAGGCGGGGGAGGGGCACGAGTCGCGACACTAGCCTTCTGTGCCCATCTCTGATCCCCAGACGGAGATGGGCCAGGACCCCTGCGTTGTTCGGACAAAGAAGTGAATGACGTATTTTCCCGGCGCCCCTTTATACTGTGGTCATGCTGGTAGTGACGTCATAGGCTGTCGCCGGCCAACATGTGGTGTTTTTGTATATATGCTTCAGACACGGGTCACGCTGATGGTGTTCCCCATAGCGACCCCTAGAGGACGCAGTTCGAAGTTCCCTCGAAAGGGAACTATTATGAGTACAGTTTTCATCTCATGTGAGTGTACAAATGTTAGAATATAATTTGTGACCCTGGCTGTGAAAACCCAGCTAAAGTAATTTTTTTTTTGGTGATTTACTGTTTTCTACATAAAATCATCCTTCCTAAGGTAAAGAATATTCTGTGAAAATGTAACCTTGATATCTTTAATATTGACTGAGTAAGGCCATGTCAAAGATTTAAATCATAGTGAAATTAATGGTTAAAATCAAACTTTGATGCTTGTTATCTCATAATTAGGTTTTGAGACTTTAGCCTGGATTTCACAGAGAGGGTCACATTTGTTAACCAATCATGGTTTTGTTACACTGTCTTCTACAGGTTAAGGACCTGGGGGTTGTTTAATAGCAATCTGTCTTTTGATGATGAATGGATCACCTTAAATTTCACCTTTAAAATGATTACATTACCCAGCTATGGCTGAAAACTATTCATGCATTTATGATCTCAACACTAGACTATTCTAATGCTTTATTGAGTGGATGTCCTGCAGGCTCTATAAATAAGCTCCAGCTGGTTCAAAATGCAGCAGGTAAAATGTACCTACTATGGCTACCTTATCTATAAATCATAACTTTTACAGTCCAAATATAATGTAGTAACCCCCCCACCACCAGTCACCTCTGCCTTGCTCACTAGGGAGACTAAAGAACTAAAGAATTATGTGATAACCTTCTAACAGCTTCCTGATAAGAATACTTGATATGAAAGTATGTGATAAATATGGTGAATTCAGGTAAAATAGGCCATCAGGTAAAGTAGGATGGTATAAGCTTGATTGTACTGTGCTCAATGGGTTTTCATTTTCAGAGCATAACAATGGTCTTTACTTAAAGAGACACCGTTTTTTAAAATTTATTTAATTTTTTTTAAATAAAATGGTTTCGAATGATGCAATATAACCCTAGTGATTGTGGCTACACATTTACATTTACATTTAATCATTTAGCAGACGCTTTTATCCAAAGCGATGTACAAATGAGAACAATAGAAGCAATCAGATCATCGAGAGTGCAGTAGTATACAAGTGCCATGACAAGTCTCAGTTAGTCTAGCACAGTACATGTAGCTAGTTTTTTTTTTTTTTTTAATAAATAGAATAGGAAAGTGTTAGTATTAGTTGGTCAGGTGCTGGCGAAAAAGATGTGTCTTTAGATGATTTTAGAAAATGGTTAAAGACTCAGATGTTTGAACTGAGATCGGGAGGTCATTCCACCAGCTGGGCACAGTCCAGGAAAAGGTCCGCGAGAGAGATCTGGTACCTCTTTGGGATGGCACCACAAGGCGTCGTTCACTTGCAGAGCGCAAGCTTCTGGAGGCTACACTCCGTCATCATGAAAGACAGTAAGCCCTTTTGACATTCATTGATCACTAAATGTAAATAATACATACCTGTATTATTTTTTTTTTTCTTAAAGGTGTTTAAATACTGCTTGCTCTTGCCCACTTTGGCTGAATTTGCTAGATAACATGGACCAGTGGGTTTCAGGTAAAGTGGGCCACCATGAACCTTCACTAATTCCACTCACATTCATTAAATAAATTAACATTTGTTGATTATTTTGTAATAGAAATGTAAATTCAAGTCATATATGGAAGAAAAGAACGACAGAGCAAAAAAGGAAGATGAGGCATGTTGAATCTAGTGGAAAAAGGATGAGAGGAGCAAAATTTAGATGCAGTATATAAAGCTTGTTACAATTAAATTCTCACAATTAAAGTTCATTTTAAGTGTTTAGAGAAAACAGCCTTTTATAATTTTACATTTTAAATGTTCCTCTTATTCAGTTTTTTTTTTTTTTTTTGGTTATATGTGTTATAGTTTAATTTTTAATATTTCTAATTACGATAAAGGATTATTTTTTTTGTTAAATCACAGATGGCCCGCTTTACTAGATCAGATGGCCCACTTTATGCGAAAAGACATTTGTCTGGAGTGCATGATCTCAAAATGGTCACTAGTAACTTCCAAATAGCATATGAACTTAATTTATATGAAAAAATGCATATGAAAATATCTAAATTACAAGTTTAACAAGAAGTGTCCCACAGTGTGTTTGATATGACCAAAATCTTGTACCAGGAGATGGAGACCAGGAGTGAAAAGTGAAAGTGACAAAGTCAAAGTGAAAGAGGGGTAATTTTTTATCATAATGATACTGTACACAATATAGTTATCCAGTCTGTAAAACTGCTATGAAACAATCTGTATTGTGAAAAATGCTATACAAATAAACCTTACTTAACATTACTTAAATGGAAAATGCCTAATGTAATAGCACAGACACTACAGCAAATTTCAGTACAGTGCTTTGCTCAAAGTCACAGCAGTGATATACTTTAGATGAAGTAGGGCAGTGGTTCCCAATTCCAGTCGACCCCCCACCTACCCCCAGGCACTACACATTGTCTATATCCCTCTTATCTAACACACCTGATTTAGATCATCATCTTACTAGAAGAGAGCTCTTATTTGTGTCAGATAAAAATGTTCAGAGCAGTGGAACAATTTTGAGATTTGATAGCCACTGATGTAAGGGAACTCAGTTCTTGGAAGTCACACACAGTCTACACCAGAATTTTTTGGGGCACCTGTATTAAATTGGCTGCTGCTTGGAGTACAAGTAATGTACGATAAGTGTCCTAGAGTATTATTACCATTCTTCTTGTAGAACTGCACCTCAGCCTGGTACTCTTCCTTGCTCTCCAGTGCTTTCTCCACACCCTGAGTAACCTGCTCACTAGTGCCCGAGCCATATAAGAAATGGCAGCTGCAGTTCTTCTGCATCACCTCTGTTCGTCCAAACCCCGTCAACTCACAGAATCCATCGGAACAGTACACAATGGGATAGCCACGGTGACCCTGAGCATTCCCAAGGAGGAAGTTGCTGTCTGTGGGACAGAAGAGAGATCAGGATTATTAATGTTGTGAAGGACATTCTAAAGCTAGTTATGAGTATTGTGTTTTGTGCAGTATTACGCCTGTACTGCCTGTATCTATCTATCTATCTATCTATCTATCTATCTATCTATCTATATAAATCAATCTAATAAAATTGCATCATCATTCACATGGCTCAGATGATTGGTTTATTTTCGCATCAGCAGCCAATGAACTTGTCACTCAGCATTCGAATACTTGGGTTGTGCCTGCGGTAGCAGTTGCAGCACACTTCAAAAACCCTTCACCTTCCCCAGCTCCACCTGTATAGATCTGCTACAGGGTAATTTCATGTATGTTATATAGGGGGTTATTTCATATATGTTATACGTGCAGCAACAGTATTTCTTATATGCTCAAAGCAGCATGTTGTGGATGTATTGGCAGTAGCAAGTCTCGGTATTTGCTGTGCCACAGCAGCAGCAGCGTAGCAGATATATTCCTAGTCTCAGCCTCAGATGTCAAGCCCACGTTGGTTGACTGTTGGCTGAACATCTGATGCATATCGCACACAAAATTGGAAGCACTTCAGGAGTTTCGAAGTCGTCATCGGATTGGTTGAATTATATAGGATTTCTGGGAGATGTGTGTCGCATTCTTTAAAGTTCTGTCTGGAAACAAAAATGCCGTGATGCCAAACCCCCTCATGGTAGAAGAAAGCCGTTGTGTTTACAGCTGTGACAATTAGCGCTTATCAGGATCAACTAAATGCTGGATTTTCAAAAGTATGTGAAATATTTAAAATTTGTAGCATAGAATCTTTAAAATATGTCCAAGAGTTTTACACACCAGTCTGTTATTGTGGGGACATTTTCACACCAGAATAGAATAGAATAATAAAATATACTGAAGAATATTCAATGGAGTAAAATTGTGTGACAACTAGCACTGATGTACATTTTATTGTTTTATAAAATTGAAGGTTATAAACAATAAAAGTAAAATGATCAGCATTTATCGGTAATCAATAATAGTACAGGGTTTTTTTTGTTTTTTGTGTGTGTGTGTGTGTGTGTGTGTGTGTGTGTGCAGAACAGATAGTCCAAAGCTGTTAGTACCAAAAGCTCAGTTTCACCCACTATCATCACTGAGACTACTGCACAGGAAAGCTGGTCTCTACGGCAACAAGAGGGCAGCTATTTTTGGCCGTGAGTACACTGGTGCCTTGTTACCCAGAAGCATCCAGCATTGCGAGGAAAGATCCTTTGTCTCAAGAGGATAAGTTAGCATTATTGACACATCACCTGTCTCTAAAGTGTTCATCATTGAGATGAAATCAAGGCCCATTAAGAGATCATTAACATTACTTTCCTCATAATGTCAAATTAAAACAGAATGTTAGTTTCAATTCAAGCTTCAGTTTGAAAAACAATCCTTTGGCTGAGAGTGAATGGCAGCCCATAGAACTGTGTGGTAAAAAGTTTGAAATTTGGCACACTCATGGGAACAGTCTGAACAGTCCTGATAGCCACTTCTCAAACCCTATCTTCTGTCTTAAACCCTCCAGTCACGTCAACAAGTCAAAGCTTCATTTTGTACTAGCCCTTTAATGTCATCACACACACAAAACTTGGTTAGCATCATGGTGATTATGCCCTGAAGTTGTGTGAGCAATTTCGCAATAACAAAATTTAAAATATGTAATTTTTTTTAATGCTCATAATTGTATTTTATAAATGTGTAATTTTATAATTATGTCTTTAGGTCAATGATTAAAATGATATCTTGTAAGATAGCATATTGTTAAATAAGAAGCTGTGAGTGTGTAAGAATGTGCTGTTGTGTGTTTGTGTAAGAGAGATATCTAACAAGAGATTAAGTTTGTAAGCTGTGTGAAGGATTTTCTTCACTAGTAAGAAAGCACAGATGGGAGGATTGTATTCTATTTTTTATCTTTAGATACGTGTTGTACAGCTGCCTTTGTTTTGTGTATTAATTTTAAATACTGTTAAGAAAGTATATTGCTATCACATTATCACATTTCCTGTCATGTTGAATTGTGTCAAACTTATATTTTAGCATGTTTTGTTGTGATGCTAATGTCATTAGACAGATATTTCAATGGATTATGTTAAATTCAGTTATTGGTTTTATTATTATGAATGAGAATTATAACCTGTTAACCAGCCTTTTAACTAGTAGTTTGAGAAGGTTCTTGTAAAGTCAAAGTAAAAGGATTGCATGAACACAAACAGCTTTGTCCCTTGACAATCACTATTCCCATGACACACACACACACACAAACACACACTTATCTCAAAGATATTATGCCATGAGAGCAAAACAAAACAAGAGATTTATTTCCCATGATAAAACAGGAACAAACACACAAGTGTATGTGGTGTCTGTGCATTACATGTATTAGCCTGCAGGACAGAGACAGCACATATACATGTATACATCTACTGATTTACAGTAACCAGTATAATGTATAACAGTAGTACAGAAATACAGTACAGATATAGATATTTGTGTCGGACCATTGTTGAATAATTTATGACACAGTTATTTATTATTAGATAATGATTTTCACTTTGAAGCTTACGGTCTGCCTTAATTTTGTTGTTAAATAAACAGTAAAATCACTAATTGTTCCATTCATCCCTACTACATTTTTTGTAAAAAAATAAATAAATAATTAATTAAAAAACAAGTTCTGGTTAACTGTAAGTTACCATACCAAATACGGTGAAAAAAAAAAATGAACTGTCAGTTCATGCAAAACCCTGGGACAGAATCCATGACCTTGGCATTGCTAGCATCATGCTGTTTGAGCTATAGGAAAGCAGAGAATTATTTAAGAAAGGCCAGAAATATACAAGTATATACTATAAATCCATCTTCACATTGATCTTCAACAGATCACTGGAGCTGTGTGAAGTCCCCTCCTGCTTCAAACGCTCCGCCATCATCCCTGTACCCAAGAAACCAAAAATCACAGGATTTAATGACTACAGACCTGTTGCTTTAACGTCTGTGGTGATGAAGTCATTTGAGAGGCTCGTGCTGGCCCACCTGAAGGACAGTACTGGACCCTTGCTGGACCCCCTGCAGTTTGCTTACCGAGCAAACAGGTCTGTGGATGATGCTGTCAACATGGGATTGCACTACATCTTCCAAAATCTGGACAAACCAGGGACTTATGCAAGGATCCTATTTTTAGACTTCAGCTCCGTTTTCAACACCATCATCCCGGACACCCTTCAGAATAAACTGACACAGCTTTCTGTCCCCACCTCCATCTGTCAGAGGATCACCAGCTTCCTGGCAGACAGGCAGCAGCTAGTGAGGCTGGGAAAATTCTCATCCAGCACCCGTACGATCACTGGAGCTCCTCAGGGCTGTGTTCTCTCCCCACTGCTATTCTCCCTCTACACAAATGCCTGCACCACTAAAGACCCCTCTGTCAAGCTCCTGAAGTTTGCAGATGACACCACAGTCATCGGTCTCATCCAAGACGGAGACAAGTCTGCTTACAGACAAGAGGTTGAGCAGCCGGCTGTCTGGTGCAGTCACAACAACCTGGAGCTTAACACGCTCAAAACTGTAGAGATGATAGTGGACTTCAAGAGAAACCCCCCTGCACTCCCCCCACTCACCATCATGAACAGCATTGTGGCTGCAGTGGAGTCATTCAGGTTCCTGGGATCCACCATCTCCCAGGACCTGAAGTAGGACACTCACATTGACTCCATCGTGAAAAAGGCTCAGCAGAGGTTGTTCTTCCTTCGTCAACTGAAAATGTTCAACCTGCCACAGGCGCATATGACACAGTTTTACTCTGCTGTTATGGAGTCAGTTCTGTGCTCCTCTGTAACTGTCTGGTTTGGGTCAGCCAGCAAATCAGATATAAGAAGACTGCAGCGGACTGTTAGGACAGCAGAAAGGATCATTGGTGTCCACCTGCCCAGCCTTCAGGACTTGTACTACTCCAGAGTGAATAAATGGGCAGGTAACATCATCACAGACCCCTCTCACCCGACACAACCTGTTTGCACTTCTCCCCTCAGGTAGATGCTACAGATCTCTGTGCACTAGAACATCTAGGCATAAAAACAGTTTTTCCCCCATGCCATCTCCAACCTAAACAGCTAACACAGGAATTATTACCTGTGTCCTGTAATTCATGCCTGTAATTCATTCTCCATCTCTGATTACTGCCTCTCTCTCAAGTACTATGTAAATACATATGCATATTTTCTATACAGCTGTATATATAGAGTAAATAATGCACAAATCTGTACATAAATCTTCTGTTCCAGATTCATACACATTATTATTATTGTTGTTTTATTTAAATGTTTCTGTTTTCATGTCAGATATACTGTATATGTATGTATGTATGTATGTACGTGTGTATGTACCAAGAGCTTCTTAAGAACTACAACAAATTCCTTGTGTGTTTGCGCACACTTGGTGAATAAAGCTGATTCTGATAAACACAAAGTCTCATCGTACATACTCAATGTGTGCTTTCGTGCTACTGTGATAGTATCAAACCTCATTTAACCAGATGTGTTGTTATTCAGGTAGCTGCTGTACACGGCAATAGTTTAACTGGCTTGTTTAGCAATATATGATATATATATATATATATATGACTATATGATAGAACAAAAAAGTTTGTTAAAGAATCTGTTTGAAATAAGCCATTATTTTTGCATATTCATTTGGTGCTGGTGATGATATAGGCATGAAAATCCTTCACCTTCAGTATACCTTGAAAACTGTACATTTTCATCTTGAGCACTCTCTCTCTTGTGGGGTTGGTGTGTGTGCATTTGTGCCAGTACTTACGAGTCCCATCGAAACGAGTGGCAATGGTGTCCAGGAAGGTGTTCTGGGGTGCCAGGAGCCCCTTCATCACTGGCATGATGCCAGGTTTCCAGAGTCAGCAGATGTTTAGGGGAAAAGCCTGTATGAACCATCAATCCTCACTACATCCCAATGAAAGGGTGGCCAGGGAAAATGTGATGTACAGCAGAGAGAACACATCCTGAAAGTGTAAACTCTTCCTCAAAAGATGACTCCTCGCTGTATACTTCCACAGGTAGCTTTTGGAGTCCAGTGGATGTATGACCAAGAAACAAACAAATCTCCTTCCTTGTCAGTGCATACATTGAAATCAATTTTCACTAAGTTTCTTCTCTTTTGTCTTTTCTGGTAAGTCTGTCTCAGCTGTGTACACCTGCATGACAGAGGAGAATCCACAAGATGTGCATCTCCAGAACGGCGTGGATTTGTTGTTCTGTAACACACTGTGGTAAAGAGACAGAGACAGTTACATTTGTCTTTACCCCTCCTTCCCTGGCTCTTTCTCTCTTTATCCACACCCACTATTCATTTCCTTCAGTTCTTATCAGCCAATGAGAGCGCACACACATTCTTGAAAGAAATCTATCACACATATGCATGTTCACATATACAGGTGCATCTCAATAAATTAGAATGTCGTGGAAAAGTTCATTTATTTCAGTAATTCAACTCAAATTGTGAAACTCGTGTATTAAATAAATTCAATGCACACAGACTGAAGTAGTTTAAGTCTTTGGTTCTTTTAATTGTGATGATTTTGGCTCACATTTAACAAAAACCCACCAATTCACTATCTCAACCAATTAGAATATGGTAGCATGCCAATCAGCTAATCAACTCAAAACACCTGCAAAGGTTTCCTGAGCCTTCAAAATGGTCTCTCAATTTGGTTCACTAGGCTACACAATCATGGGGAAGACTGCTGATCTGACAGTTGTCCAGAAGACAATCATTGACACCCTTCACAAGGAGGTTAAGCCACAAACATTAATTGCCAAAGAAGCTGGCTGTTCACAGAGTGCTGTATCCAAGCATGTTAACAGAAAGTTGAGTGGAAGGAAAAAGTGTGGAAGAAAAAGATGCACAACCAACCGAGAGAACCGCAGCCTTATGAGGATTGTCAAGCAAAATCGATTCAAGAATTTGGGTGAACTTCACAAGGAATGGACTGAGGCTGGGGTCAAGGCATCAAGAGCCACAGACGTGTCAAGGAATTTGGCTACAGTTGTCGTATTCCTCTTGTTAAGCCACTCCTGAACCACAGATGTCAGAGGCGTCTTACCTGGGCTAAGGAGAAGAAGAACTGAACAAAAACTGTCACTGGTCAGAAAAGAATGAATTACCATTTCTGCATTTGACAATGAGAGCATATTTCATAATTTATTAGATATTAGGTATTTTTCAGATGGAAAAACAGTTTTACATATGTTAGAAATGTGGCTTTCAAATGACAAACCGCTATCAAATAACACATCCAGGTTCTTGAATGATGACAAAGACTTGACAGAACATCCATCAAGCAGTGTTCTAGGTTATTATGTGTGGAGGTTTTTGGTCCACTAATTAAAATTAAATGTTGTTTTTTTTTTAACTAAATATGCATTCCGTTAGTTTTATGAAATGGGATGTTTTGTCGGGCCTCAAGAGCTAAGTATTGCCTGTGTAACCATGAAAACTAACTCCATGTTTTTAATGATATCTCCCAAGTGTAGCATGTACATAGTTAAAAGCAACAGTCCTAGTACTGAGCCTTGTGGTACTCCTTGCTGCACTTGTGATCGATATGACACCTCTTCATTTACTGATACAAAATGACAACAGTCAGGAAAGTATGATTTGAATGATGCCTATGCAATTCCACTAATTGAAGCATTATTTTCAAACCTATCCAAGAGAATGTTGTGGTCAATAGTATCAAAGGCAGCACTGAGGTCTAGTAACACTATTGAGAGAGATGCAGCCACGATCAGAAAAGCAAGTCATTTGTAACCCTGATGAGTGCAGTTTCAGGGCTTTTAAGTGGTCTAAAACTTGACTGGAATTCCTTGCAGATTACCAATTCTTTCCAAAAAGAAACATAGTTGTGGAAATACCACTTTTTCTAGTTTTTCTGACAGAAAAAGGAGGTTTGAATTTGGTCTGTAGTTACATAGTTCTCTAGAATAGAGTTGTGGTTTTTAATAAGAGGCTTAATAACAGCCAGCTCCAAAGGTTTTGGGGTAAATCCCAACAATAATGATGAATTAATAATATTAAGAAGAAGAAAAAGGTTCTGACTTTCAGAAACATCTCTTTTAAAAGCTTGGTAGGTATAGGGTCTAATATACATGTCGTTGATTCAGATTGTTTTATGAGTTATAATGAATAATAGTTCCCATGGGTGTATAGTTCACCCACACACTTTTTTTTTCAGGCAAGTGTATAGAGGTTTTCAAGGGCCATTGCGAATAAATCTACAGACAAGATAGTCCATGTATGACCAAACATTTTATTCATATCCAAAACAAGGTGATGTGAACAATATGGAGTGCTAAACACTCTAATGCAGAGTATGTTTCATCCATACTCAAAGCTGGAGGGTGCTTGAAAGTCCAAAACAGACTTATAGAAGTAATAACTTATAAAGTGCCAAAAATATCTGTAATAAATAAATAAATATACAGTAAGAATAATGCCGTGCTATTTGACAAAGCATGTATTACAGTATATAAAGTATTCTGCCTTATTCTGTGATAAAAAAGAGAAAAAAGTGTCTATAGTATAAACCAATCATAAAATTGTCATTAGGAAAATACAGGGAAAAATATTATAGAATACAAATTATCGGTTATTGTCCAGCAGTGTATTTGATTTAATGGTAGGCCTATTACATTTGACATTACTATCCCCCTTACTTCTAAAATGATGGATACACCCCTGATAGTTCCCATTATAATGTTAGGCACCAGTATCCTGACAGCCCTACAGAGAAATAGCAGTTTGGAGAATGGATGGATGGTTATATGGATAGTTAGCTTTACTTCATAGAAAGTGTTACCAGACATATTGTGAAAATCATGATTAAAAACACACTAACAAACATACCTTTTATCTCTTTCTATACAATTTATTGTATTGTGATGTCAAACAATTGGTATCTTTGAAAAGCCCAGGATGTCTCTTAATGATAGACTTTTCACATGTATTTTGAATCTTCTATTGACTTCAATAGCACATAAGCAGATGCTTTTATCCAGGGAATCGAATGCATGAGCAAGTTACTGTATGTTAGTGTCATGCTCTATGGATGATTCAGCAACAGGGATGTGATACATATTCCCTATCAATCCCAAAAGCTAAAGCTATGGAAAATGAGTGGGTACAGGTATCCATCACTCATGGAAAGATGGAAGTTTGAGTTCCACAATTGATTTAAGTAGCTGAGATGTAATTATGATTATGTGTGGGCATTCCTTTGCCTTCAAAGGCCATTTTGAAATAAGAGAGGCTAGACCAGAAAACTGCTCACAGTACAGAGATGCTGAGAGATGATCAACAAATGTGACAGCTTTATTTATTCAACTCCTCTAGAACAGCAAATTAACAGCCTCCAGAAACCCCTAAAGAATCATTAGCATGCCAAAGCTGACAAATATGACTTGCATAAGCTTGCATTTCCATTTATTGACTAAAAAAGCATGGGTATGAGAATGTATTTGCTACATGGAAATTGCAGTGATTACTGAACTTAATGAATTTTTATAATTGCTATTATACTACCCAATGTATTTTATAAAACATGCATTTGTTAAAAATCCTTTTCAGTTGCAAAATTAGCAAATCGAGATGCTAATACAATTTATTATCCTTCCATTTATACTGTCTTCAAAATAAAAATTAATGATGAAATGAAGTTTACCAAAATCATTTAGATGAGTCTAACAAAGTCATGACTATATTTCAGATTTCATGATGCAGTGTTAAAGCACCAATGACGTGCAATTCAATACTGCTACTACCATAAAAATTTGGGCTGATCAGCTATTTAAATGTATTTATTTAGCAATCAATTTATCAAAAGTGACTTAGAAAACAAATGAGACTATAAAAGTACCAAAAAGTTTTAGAGAAGAGGAGTAAGAAAACTTTATTTCACTTAGAAACAAATCTGTAAGGCAGTAAAGTCAACTTTTCGGAGGAAAAATCCTCCATCTGTTCAGATGAGCCAAAGAAAATTTCTCTAAGGAATTTCCCAGAATCTCTCACTCACAGTAAGAAATGTGCAACACAGATTGATTCTGAAATCCCTGGAAGCACTTTGCACAGTATCCATTGACAGATGCACTCTTGTAAATCCTCCCTGGGTCACTAAAGGATACCCACAGTGTGCTCAGGACACTCAAACTCGCCTCATTTATACACCAGATGAATCATATGCAGAATGAGAAAGTTCATTGCAAATGAAAGTTAAAGGCATGACCAATGTCAATGTCAAATTAATTTATATAACATAGTATGGAGGACTGTGGTGGAACCGAGGGATTGAAGAGTTAGCATCACCCTGATGTTTCCATTGACTTTTGGATAACTGCAGATAACTGCGAATGCACATCACTGGGCACTTACAGTTGAATGGAACGCACCTAAACACCTTTGATCCTTGGATCCCTAATAAATAAAAAGATATTCACAAAAATCACCTACCATTAAACATTAAAAACAATCTGTTAATCTTCCTAACGTCTCTAAATTTTGCCAATAATTGTTGTTTTTGCAACAAATGGGTTTATTAAAGGATGTTGTGCACACCCAGACTTATTTAGAGAACTATACTTAAACCAAGCGAGAAACTCCTCTGCCCCTTTCCCTCAGTACCCCTCACACTCTCACACACACACACACACACACACACACACACACACACCACCCTTAACTTGAGCATTTAATCACAACATAAATGACTAAAGTGCAACCTTCACATTAAACAACATTTTGAATGTTACAATATTATAATGTAAAATTTGTGAAAATGATTATGAAATGCCAAAGCTGTCAAATTAAAAAATAAGTTTCATTTCTAAGATGAATATTTCAGTCAGTCAGTGCCAAGACTTGCACATATTCCATCCACTGGTAAAAGAAAAGTTTCTCGCTGGTTCTTGTGGTGGTAAATTTAGCCAGGGTCATTTTTATCAGGGTTTTGTCTAATCACAGAAAGCAACTAGAATAACGCAACCACCAGAAATAGGGCACTGCTAAAAATATTAACCCACATACAGTGAAGAACAGAGGACAGACCTCAGCCAGCAGAAGAACAAGGGCACAAACCTTACTGCACACTCATCAAGGTTTCTATGCAGCAAAAGTCTCTTCCTACAAAATAGCGTTTTCTGCTGCACCACTACAGATAATCTTCTCAGAGAATAAAAAGAACTTTGTGAAATTTAAAGGTACACTATGATAACTGCTGCTTACTTGGAGAGGAACATTGTTTTGTTTGGGCTTCGGTGCAGCTCTGTACCACCATGTACCACTGTGATGATAGAAATTAAGGTATATGCATGTACATGTATATTTACATGTAGGCCTATTAGTCTAAATAAGGTATTATGAATTAACAAATTATCTGTTATCACATCTTGTTAATGCCCTGTTTATTCTCTTTATCTGGATTTAAGGTGTCTTCAGTGATGAAAAATTTTAGGGCATTATTTTTCATCACTATACTGTACATTTTCTTTGTTAGTGTACTTGTTCTGAAATAAAATAAAAAAATCAGACAGCTCATATTGTAAATCATCTTTATAATCTTTTAAAAAAAATCTTAAAAAAAAAAAACGGATCTCGTTCCTACATTTTCGTACAATCTGGTGGCTGGATATATATATATATATATATATATATATATATATATATATATAAATAAAGTATGTTTCTGTATGATTTCATATGACATCGCAGAATAGTCTCATCCCCCCCAAAAAAGTCTTAAATAGTCTTATCCAAAAAAAAAAAAATAAAAAATACAAATAAAAATCTTCTGTAGGGCACCTTTATTCATGTCACAAAATTATTTTTAGTTATATTTGGAAAATGTTTACTAATATAAATTAATTATTATTTACCCAATTATTTTTTAGACAGAAAAAGCTGTGGGACAGGAACACTGCAATAAAGCTCTTTGAATTTGGAATGGATTTTGCGCCCTCTTGTGGAGTTTGAATGGGTTTACATTCCACTGAGACATTACAATATCCCAATCGAGAGAGGCTGACTAACAGCCAAAAATTGGCTGATATTATCACATTTCTTAAGCACTCTGCTGCATTTTAAACCAGCAGGACTTCCAGTAGCACATTATAGTAATCTAGTCTTGAGGATGGCCACATTAATAAGTTTTTCTGCATCAGAAGAGACAAGTGTCTAAGCAGCAAGGTAGAAAAATGCTATTCTGCAAACACTGGAAATATGACTGGCAAAGCACAGATTGCTATCAAACATAACACCCAGCTTCTTAAATGTAGAACACAGCATGACAGTAATTCCATCCAAAGACAGATTATATTCTGTTGTCTCAGGTTTTTGATCCAAACACTAATGCCTTCGTTTTTCTCATAATAGAAAAGGAATTTCTATCCATACACTCTTTGAGATCACAAATACACTCTGCTAACTTGGCAAGTCTAGTCTGGGGGAAATATAAAGCTGAGTACCATCTGGATAATAGTGAAAACTAATGTCATGGTTCCTGGTAATGTCTCCAAAGGAAAGCATATACAGTACAGTTCAAGGACAGAATTAAAGGTCCTAACACAGAGACTTGTTGCACTCCAAAAATTTTACTTTTTTTGGTCTGACACTTCAACATTAAAAACTTGCGATTGATATAGTAGATAGAACCTTTTTTTGCATTGTGTCATCATGGCCTCAGTGGCAGCAGTTGTGTCTTGCAGTAAAATGCACGTTTCTTCCAAACATGTAACAGATTTGTCTGCCTTACTGAAAGTATATAACTAACAACATTTCTAAATAACCCATTTACCATTCAGGGTAACACTTTAGAACAATTTAGAGTGTTCCATCATTAATAAATAACTACAAAGCAGCAAACGAGTAAAACAATATTTATATTCTATTAACTTCTATTACCTAACAAGAAAATCTAATTAAATTATTAGCAATCAGTTGAATGCTATAGTTCACTATTAGTATTTTTCCATACCTCCCAGATAACTACTATAAACTACATACAGTTTCATAATGTGAAACTAATCCATAAAAAGCAGGATAAATTTAAATTTTAACCATTACTTTAGCGTTATTATTGTTAATAACAATAATTTTACCACTTACATAATCAAAAAATAGTCTATTAAATCACGCCACCATTAGAAAGAATTACTATCTTACATAAGCCGCAACTGAGGGCTATTACTTACTAATTCATCTGCAGCACATTAGCACAGAGATCTTACAGAGGGAACAAAGACTTCTAAAAATGAACCATCTCAGTTCCAACTGACCTGTTCAGATATTTCATGACATGATAAATTATAGCCTCTGATTGACCTGAAGATGATAACTAAGGAACACATATCTGATTCTAACTAAAGAAGAGCAATTTTTTTTCCTGCATGGTTAAGCAAGAAGTAACTAGTAAGATGTAAATACTCAGAAGATGACTTTGTATGGTCGCTATTTCTAATTAATCATACAAATAATTTTAAAACATTGTTTTTGGTCACTGGTATTATCAATATTATTAACTTTAGTTTTATTAACAATATTAAAATTTTCTGACCAGTATGAATGTCTTTAAATGTCTTTTTTTTTTTTTTTTGGTTAATTTAAACTGATGTTACAGTAATACAGATTACTGTTGTCACAGTAGAAAATGCACTTGCATAGCTAACTTAAGTAGGCCATTGATTGTTTCATTGATTGTCTCTTCTCAATTGTACTTCATCCCGGTCTGTTTTCAAAATTGCAAACACACACACTTTGACCATTTGTATTCATCATCTGAGATAAATGACTTACACTATGATAAGAATTCATAAAATTTTATTATTTGATTGTAACAGCAATATGAGCCGTTAATGAAGAACATCCTATCTGCCTATAATATAAAAATTCCTATCTGTCCTCAGGATTCTACTGGACATGTCTGACTTGATCTTTGACACTGTAAATCACCAGATGTCGCAGTTCTGGTGACCTTCCCATCACCGGTAGAATACTTTGGTCAAATTTGGCCAAGCTGATTTCAAAGTTTCACTTGTTTTCAAAACATCCAATATGTTTGAACTTGCATATTTTTCTAGTTTATTCCCTTTTGGCAAATCATTAAGAATGAAAATTAACTGACAACAATAGATCCTGTATCAACGTACCGATGAACAGAAAACCCTGAAATAATGTATAGATGCCAGTACACAAAGCTTTTCTTGTACTTTTGCTGCCTGTCATGTGTACATGTCCTTTTCAAACTCAAAAAGTGTGTTCAAACCCAGACACACCAGCGGTGGCCATGGTAAAAAAAAAACAACAGTACCATTGACGTGCTTACTTATGTTAACTAACTTTTATTTGAAGAATTCTGTTTATAATATTGAGTTTGTACTTATTGGTCCTGCACTGCCTACAGAGGAAGAGGAAATTTAATGTACAATGATCATAATGCAAGGCAAACACATCACATGTATATGAAATTTTCATTTTTCAGCATCAAGTATGATTCATAAATTCTGTAAGACAATTTTAAATGAATCGTTATAAAGAATGTTTTTGCCTGTTTGGGGGATTGTTAGACTAGTCAGTAACAAAATTTCCATTTAAACATTAATGAAGTTGTGGCCAGTGTTGGGGAAAGTTACTTTTAAAAGTAATGCATTACAATATTGCGTTACTCCCTAAAAAAGTAACTAATTATGTCACTTGGTTACTCTTTATGGAACGTAATGAGTTACGTTACTTTTGAGTTACTTTTTAAATCTGGGCGGTGTTTGCTTGTTTATTTTTAATATAAAACGGTTCTTCTTTTACAAATGTAAAAGCCCTTTCACACCAAAAGTGAAATAAACACGCCTCAGGCAGAAGGAAATGTAAATTCATGTCTGTACAGTAGAGGGCGCAGCTCAAACAAATTGCATGAATAACATGACGCAGGAGAAGAAAGTTAGACACTATTCAGCAATAACAAAAATGAAACACAAATGCCATTTTTGCTTGTTAGTATGGCTGAATTGGATCATCGAAGGTCAGTAGCAAAGACATTGGTCAATAAAATGGGATTAAATAAACGATATTTGTCTTAAATTAACATATTTAATTTAAGATGGCGCCGCTCATGGTAGCCTTCGTGGCGTCGTCCACAGTTGTTTTTATGTTTTTGTTAGTTTATCCTGTCTTTAGTCATATCCCTGCAATCAGTTTCACCAGAGACGAATTGCTGGACATTCGGAAGTACACATCACCCGATGTTTCACTGGATTTCGTTTATTCTGATGTTTTGCTGGACATTGTAGTCGGCGGAGCAGCGGTGCTGTTTAGACGCTTCAGGACGCGCAGACGGGGGACGCGAGCCGGCGCACTCGTGAAGCTTCGTCAGCGGGGATTAAGAATGCCGTTGCCTAGCATCCATCTGGCGAATCTCCGCTCTCTACCCAACAAAACGGACGAACTCCTTCTGCTTTCCCGGTTAAACAAGGATTTTTCAAACTCTGCTGCTCTGTGTTTCACGGAAACTTGGCTGAACGACGCCATTCCGGACAGCGCGTTTCATCTACCGAGCTTTCAGCTGTTTAGAGCAGACCGCAACGCAGAATCAACGGGGAAATCGCGCAGCGGCGGGACGTGCTTTTACATCAATGAGAGGTGGTGTACAGATGTAACTGTGTTAAAGAAGATGTGCTGTTCAGATCTAGAAACGCTCTTCATTAACTGTATACCTTTCTACTCGCCGCGGGAGTTTCACTCGTTCATTCTGGTGAGTGTTTACATTCCACTGCAAGCGCACATGAGCTCAGCTTTACAGAAACTAGCTGATCTGATCACAGACACAGAACAACAACACCCAGACTCTGCTTTAATCATTCTCGGGGACTTTAATAAAGCAAATCTCTCCCGTGAACTGCCAAAATACAGACAGCATGTTACATGTCCCACCAGAGACAGTAATATATTGGATCACTGTTACACAACAATAAAGGATGCATATCACTCTGTTCCACGAGCAGCTTTAGGACTCTCTGATCACTGCCTGTTTCATCTTATACCAACCTACAGGCAGAAACTGAAATCTGTTAAACCTGTGGTAAAGACTGTAAAGAGATGGATTAACGAGACAGAGCGGGTTTTACAAGCCTGTCTCTACCTTACTGATTGGAGTGTTTTTGAGGCTGCTGCAAACGATCTGGACGAGCTCACAGAGACTGTCACTTCATATATCAGTTTCTGTGAGGATTTGTGCATCCCTACCAGGACTCATTTAACCTACAACAATGACAAACCATGGTTCACTGCAAAACTCAGACAGCTCTGTCAGGCCAAAGAAGATGCTTACAGGAAGGGGGATAAAGTCTTGTATAAACAGGCCAAATACACACTGGAAAAAGAGATCAGAGTGGCAAAGAGGAATTATTCTGAACAAAATAAGGATCCAATTCTCTTCCAGCAACTCAGCATTAGTATGGAAAGGTTTGAAAGAGATAACCAACTACAAGACACCATCCCCCAGCACTGTGGAGAATCAACAACAGGCAGACGATCTGAATGAGTTCTACTGCAGGTTTGAAAAAAACACCCCACACCCGCCCCGAACACCTCTCCACACAACCATTAACACCTCCAGCAACCCCCCTCTCCCCCACACCTGCAATTCAGATCAGCGAAGAATAGGTCCACCAGGTCTTCCAGAAGCAGAAAAGGAAAAAAAGCGCCAGGCCCAGATTGTGTGACACCAGCCTGTCTGAAATCTTGTGCTGACCAGCTGGCCCCCATCTTCACACAGATCTTCAACAGATCACTGGAGCTGTGCGAAGTCCCTTCATGCTTCAAACGCTCCACCATCATCCCCATCCCAAAGAAATCCAAAATTACAGGACTAAATGACTACAGACCTGTGGCTCTAACATCTGTGGTCATGAAGTCATGTGAAAAACTGGTGCTGGCCCACCTGAAGGACATCACTGGACCCTCGCTGGATCCTCTTCAGTTTGCCTACAGAGCAAACAGGTCTGTGGACGATGCAGTCAACATGGGACTGCATTATGTTCTGCAACATCTAGACAGACCAGGGGCTTATGTGAGGATCCTGTTTGTGGATCCTGTTTGTTTTTTCAAACCTGCAGTAGAACTCATTCAGATCGTCTGCCTGTTGTTGATTCTCCACAGTGCTGGGGGATGGTGTCTTGTAGTTGGACTTCAGCTCAGCCTTTAACACTATCATTCCAAACTGCCTCCTGCCCAAACTAACTCAGCTCTCTGTACCCACCTCCGTCTATCAGTGGATCAACAGCTTCCTGACAGACAGGCAGCAGCTAGTGAGGCTAGGCAAATTCTCATCCAGCACCCGCACCATCAGCACTGGCGCCCCCCAGGGTTGCATCCTCTCCCCACTGCTCTTCTCCCTGTACATCAACGACTGCACATCTAAAGACCCCTCTGTCAAGCTCCTGAAGTTTGCAGACGACACCACACTCATCGGCCTCATTCAGGACGGTGATGAGTCTACTTACAGACAAGAGGTTGAGCAGCCGGCTCTCTGGTGCAGTCACAACAACCTGGAGCTTAACACGCTCAAAACTGTAGAGATGATAGTGGATTTCAGGAGAAACCCCCCTGCACTCCCCCCACTCACTATCATGAACAGCACTGTGACTGCAGTGGAGTCATTCAGATTCCTGGGCACCACCATCTCCCAGGACCTGAAGTTTGACATTCACATAGACTTCATTGTGAAAAAGGCCCAGCAGAGGCTGTACTTCCTTCGCCAGCTGAGGAAGTTCAACCTGCCACAGGAGTTGCTGAAACAGTTTTACTCCGCCATCATTGAATCCATCCTCTGCACTTCAATAACTGTCTGGTTCAGCTCAGCTACCAAATCTGACCTCAGAAGACTACGGAGGGTAGTCCGGACTGCTGAGCGAATCATTGGTACAACCCTCCCCACTCTCTAAGAATTGTACTTATCCAGAGTGAGCAAAAGGGCTGGCAAAATCACTCTGGACCCCTCACATCCAGCACACTCCCTCTTTGAACTGCTGCCATCTGGTCGACGCTACAGAGCTCTGAGCATCAGAATGACCAGACACAGGAACAGTTTCTTCCCTCAGGCAATTCATCTCATGAACACTTGACAATAATAACACACACTATTTATACACTTATTTCTCTAACACAACATACTTAGTCTACATTTCAATTTGCACATAATATACCTGTACATACAAAACTGTCTACTGTTATTTACCTGTACATACAATTGTCAATTTGTATATTGTTATTCCTTATTTACTTGTTCTTTTTAATTCTTCTTTTTATTATCTGTTTTTTTTTTTTGTTCTGTCACTGTCATTCTGTTGTGCTGCGGTAGTTTCTGTCATGAAAATAAATTCCTCGTATGTGTAAACATACCAGGCAATAAAGCTCATTCTGATTCTGATTCTGATTATTATTGCAGGTTTGTGAAATATTCTGTTTGCATTTGGCTGTTTTTATTCATTTTGAGGAACACTGAATCTGTTTTTGTGCAGGTGAAATGAGTAAATTTATGTTGACATTTAGTTTAGAACTACAGTAACGTTCACACAGCGCACACAACGCCTCTGCACTTCCGATTTCTCTCAACATGAGAACCGGACAGCTGTCAGTCAAGACATGGGAAACAAAGTAACTGGCATTACTTATTTGAAAAAGTAACTCAGATATTTCCTTCTAAATTAAAAAGTAATGTTACTTTACTAGTTACTTAAAAAAAGTAATCTGATTACATAACTCGCTTTACTTGTAATGCGTTACCACCAACCAGTGGTGGAGGTAACGAATTACAACTACTCACGTTACTGTAATTAAGTAGTTTTTTCGGGTACTTGTACTTTTTTGAGTATATTTTTAAAGCTGTACTTTTACTTGTACTTAAGTACAAATTTAGCAAAATAATCTACTTCGTTACTTTTAAATCATAGTTCGTTACTGAGTACGCCTACAATTTGAATTGATATTCAAACCTTTGACTGCACCAATAAAGATATCCGATCGTAAACGGACCAATAAAAGCCCAGATATCTGAACATGGAAAACCGCTGCTGCAGCAGGTGAAGAGAGTAGTGAGGGAGCTCAGTGTAACTTATGGACTCAAAGTTTGGAAAAACTAACTACATGGTAGTGTTATCATAAATATCTATATTTTTATACCGATACTAAAATATCTGACACGGTTCCGTTACTCATTTTCCACAATATCTCCCGTATATACACCGAATACACGCTGCGTCTCTCTCCTCTCCGACAGCGAGTTTGACAAGCATCGCCATCTGTCGATTACAGAGTCTGAATGTCCGCGTGGGATTGCAGGTATTCCGCATAATTTTAATCATTCCTGCGCAAATGTCAGCGCTTTATTGTAACATGATAATACAGTTGTGTAATCGCAGAAAACTGGATGCGAGCTCTCAAATAGGCCTAACTTACACAAATGAACTGCCTGTTCTCTCTCCGATATTGCTTGTGCGAACTCAGACTGTGCAGTCGCGATCTCTCCTTGCTTTTATAGTAGAGATTTTTTCTCTTTGATCCTGGATTAAACTTTGTCAAAAGTTGTCAGCCATTCAGAATAGATCCACGCCTGACCGATGAAAATGCTACTGGAAATTTTATTGGCTGTAAGTGAAATGCACCAGAAAGTCTTTCAGGAATCAAAGATAGAACTTTCATTTCTTTACAGTGTAAGTTTATGCTAGAAATGTTTCGGAATGGGATATTTGTATGATTTGTACATATAAATATCCTAGTCTGTGTAACAGCATCACTACATTGTACAGACATTACAGGTCAAAGCCATCTGATGTTCCATTTATCTAAATAAATAACATATATCGCTCTTAAAAATTCAGTGTTGTCATATTTCGAATTCCTCAACTGAATTGAGGTAATTTGTTTTATAATTTTATTACTGTGTATTTGTCTTTTTTTTTGTAAATTCAGTTCAGTTTGAAATCAAATTTGAAATCAAGCTTCCTTGTGCTGTAAGCATTTGCAACAAACTTACCCTATTTTAAAGACACAAATACACAGAATGAGCAAATGTTTAATATTGAGATTTTTGTAATTGTAATTGATCAATGTTTATAGGCCTATATGTAAATAAAAGCCTATATTAAAATCTGTTCATCATATAAAGTGAACGTGTGTTTTTTAGAAGACTTGGATTAAACCACTCAAAAAGCTTGAAATAATGATTGCCTTGAAATAATGGATGGACAAAAAAAAATTGAGATATTAAAATATCTATATGGCAGTATACAGTATGTGGTAGCTTTTCCAATGGTATTGAAAATGGTAAAAGTCATCATGTAATCAAAAATGACCCTACTTACTTTTAGTGCACATTACTAGTCTTGTGGTGAACTATTAAACCGTGCAATTCAATACACCGGGGGAAAAAAAAAATATATATATATTGTAGGCCGTCATAATCTTTAATCAAAAACTGAAAATTTGTTTCTGCTTTGGAATGGTGTTCTCGCTCTGATGACATCAGTTTGAAGGCTTGGGGAGAATTAAGTATGACGTAAGGACTGCTGTTTCTGGGTTCAAGCCTCTACTCATTTCACTTGAGAATACTGTCTCAACAGCCATTTATGAGCACTATTTAATTAATATTACATATTTAAGCTTTTAAGCATTTAAAAAACTGCTGTGCGCACTACAGTCTCCGTGCTCACAGTGTCTCAGACACTAATATTTGAGCTGAATCACTGTCTGGCCATCTGGGATTGATAAAAGTTAGGGTTATAATTTTTCAGTATTACATGACATCGTGGGTGTATAGTAGCACAGTTTGGTGTTTTCTTGGGGCGTCTGGCAGAGTGTTAGGACCCAGAAGTGGTGAAGCGTGATATCAGACGTAACAAGCAGATATTCTTATCCACTCCTATCCAACCGTGAATCTGCTATGAGCAAGAGGTGGAGTGGAGGTGCATCACAATAAAACCCTGCCCTTTATTCAATATTCCGTTTCACTTGGAAATACATCAATACTGATGTCAGTTTCAACTTCCGGTTCATGGGTACTTTAATATTGATATTTTTCAAGGTACTGAAGTTAGAAATTCCTGTATCTTGACCACTAATTCACGTACATTTTCAATAAGATAAAAGTAGGTTTTGTTCAAAGTAGCTATTATCCACATAGATCTTTGATATGAATGAATATTTTTTGGTAATTCATTAAATATCGCCAGCAAAAAAGGAACTAGTAACTAGTACTCTGAGTAGTTTTTGAGAAGAGTACTTTGTACTTTTACTTAAGTACTGTTTTGACATCAGTACTTTTACTTGTAATTGAGTAGTATTTCAACAATATAACAGTACTTGTACTTAAGTACAAATTTTCAGTACTCTTTCCACCACTGCCACCAACACTGGTTGTGGCACACATCCCTAGTATGTAACAGCCATTTTTCAAATCAAATCTGGTTAAATTATGATTACTGTTTCATGTTATGATGTGCTCTGTGGTTTGACCAAATTATGCACACAATAAACAAATTTTGATGGTTTGATTTATTCCACGCAAAACTTCTCTTTTTAATGCATTTCATTTAATTCCATTTCTATGCAGATGACACTCAAATTTACATGCACTCAAAACCTGATGACATTGTGCTTGTGAATTTTCTTTCTAATTGTATTTCTGACATAAAGGAATGGATGTCGCAGAATTTTCTCTGTCTTAACAGTGAAAAGACTGAGATCATGCTTATTGGTTCACCCCACCAATTGCGTAAAGCTGGAACGGTTTCTTTATTTGTTGATAATTCTATCATGGAATCTCAGCCAAAATTAAAAAATCTGGGGATGATATTTGATTCTAGTCTAATATTTGTGCCTCATGTTCAGAATACTGTTAAAACATCTTTCTTTCATCTTAGAAATATTGCCAGATTACGTTCAATGCTGTCTTTCCCTGTTGCTGAGAAACTGATAAAATAAACCTTTGTTTTCTCCCGAATTGACTATTGCAATGCTTTGTTGGCTGAGGTTTCGAAAGCTACCCTAAACAAATTGCAGGTCGTGCAGAATTCTGTTGCTAGAATCCTTACTAGACCTAGGATAAGTGATCATATCACTCTTATCTTGGAGTCTTTGCATTGGCTTCCTGTAAGGTTTAAGATTGATTTTAAAATTCTGATGCTTACTTACAAGGCTGTGCATGGTTTGGCACCCCAATATTTGTCAGAAATTTTAATTTCATACACCCAAAGGCGTGACCTTCGTTCTTCTAATACTAGTTTGTTAACTGTTCCATCAACTCGTTTAAGATCGATGGGTGATAGGGGTTTTTCTTCTCTAGCTCCAAAACTCTGGAATTCCTTACCTTGAGAAGGCAAACAAAATCTTTTAATATTTTTAAATCTCGCCTTAAAACTCATTTATTTAGGGTAGCTTTTATTAGAATTTTTTATATTCTTTTTATATTAAGTGTTTATATATGTGTTTTGAATGCATGTTTTCTTTCTAGTTTGCTTATTTTGTATTTTTATATGGTGTATTTTGATGTTTTATTTGCTTATGTTAAGCGCTTTGAGAAGTAACATTTAAAGGCGCTATAGAAAATAAAGATTATTAATGATTATTATTAAAACATACCAACGGTATGAATTGGATTAACAAACACAGATTTTTACATAGATTTACATACAAAACAACAACAAACAGATTCTTGCTTTCCTAAGCTTTCTGTTGTGTGACTCACTTCATGTAACATCCTGCTTTTTCCTTCACTTTCTGCTTTTCTACCCTTCATCACTATCTCTCTCCTGTCGCTCTCGCTCTCTTCTCATCTCCTTCAGTTCTTGTCGGTACTTTCTTTCAATGAAGCGTTTCTGATGAGCCATTTGAGGGAAATTATCTGCAGAAGACAAGAAGGAAAGAACATGTAAAACAGAAAACCAAGACTTTCATAACCTTTATTATTATAATAGCTGCTTCAGCAAACCAAAAAACTGCACTGTAACAAACACCTTATTGCCATTACGTGTGAAAATGTTTCTTCTAAAACCATTGCCAGTTTTTTTGGGAAAAATGCCACAAAGTCACTCACATTTCTCCAACGCATCCATGGCTGCACCCATCTCAGCTTGCTGAATACTGTTGGGATAAAATGAAACGTTATAAATGTTCAACAACTCAAAAAATTGGATCTTTATCATTCTACTGAAAGGATTAAATCCAGTACGTATGACCCATCGAACCTGCAGCGGGGCTCTTCATCTACTTTCTCCCAACGGCCATGTTTAAAATTAAAATTCAAGGGTAGCCAAACATTTTTCAATGAATTAACATACCTAAATACATAAGCTTAACATGTTAACATGAAAACACTCTTAAATGTTGTGCTAAGTATTATTAATATAACAGGTAAATGTCCCACAAATACATTTGGGTTTAGTGAGCTACTGAGAACTATTATAAACGCATCATGAAATTTAACTGACATGAGGTGGCAGATCACCAACATACAAACAGTTATTAAATTACTCTGAAATCAGAACTCAAGATGTAAGATACAGGCTCACTAAATAGAAAGTGCTGTCTGAAACATAAGAGAAACACAACAGAAATAGGAAACGAGCAGATGGTAAAAATGTCACAGGACAGAAACGTAGATTAATGTTCAAGAGAGCTTTTAGGTGGCATAAAGCTAGCACTGGACATGGCAAGTTCTGAGAGTGTGACATACGGAAGCTGTTTTTGACAGGGCCAGACATTTATAGGAGCAGATGTGTAGCGATTTGGCAATGAGGGTAAATATCTGGGTTTATTATTTTTTATTTATTTTACCTTGGTCCTTTTCCACAGCCAATCCGTTCACCTTTAAAATACACTGCCACTGTGTAGGTCCTGGCATGAGAGGGTCCAACTGTCTGAAGTGTCCTGTAGGAAGAGCATCAGATGAAGATGAAGAGCATCACAGTTGAGATGAATCTAAAAACCAAACAAACTGAAACTGGATCTGGAAAAGTGGATCTGTGATCACATTACACTATTATAAGACTTCAAACTGACCGGTGGCCTTGCATCAGTAAAAGCAAGTAAACATAGGCAAGACAACTTAAACTAAAGTTATATCAAAAGTATTCACTTTACTATCACCATGCCACTTTGCACCAAATCCAGCTGACCATGAACAATCAGCGATGAACAACAGTTTCTCTAAATATATCTCTACAATTTAGTTTGATTTAGTTCAGATGATTTTTCCCATACAGTTTAATGTGAACTTTATTGTTGCAGGGATGATGTCATGTCTTACTAGAAATAAGATACATGAGCATTCTAAACAATCTGAGCATTCCAAGTTCACAATGGAGGATCTTGGAACTTCAAACATCGACCAAAAAAAAAAAAAAAGAGTAACAAAGAAATGGAGGCCACTGGGCTCTTGGGAACCTTCAACGCAGCAGAAAAATGTTGTAGTCTTCCCTAGATCTGTGCATCGACACAATCCTGTCTCTTAGCTATGCAGGCAGAGGATGTTCCTTTGACCTTATGGCTTTGCTTTTGCTCTGACATGCATATTAGACCTTATACAGACAATTGTATGCCTTTTCAAATCATCCCTAATCAACTGAATTTGCAGCACATTGACTCCAATCAAACTGTAGATTTCAAAAAATGATCCAGAGACATGGGATGCAACCAGGGCTAAATTGTAGAAATGAAATTTACACAATGTGATTATTTGTTTTTTTCTCCTTTCTCTTTATCAAATTTGCAGTGTTATTACAAATCTGTCCTTATGGGGTATGGAGTATAGATTAATGTAATGTGGGGGACATGGGTTTGAATACTTTTGCAAGGCAAATACCCTTTAAACAGAAAATTGAAAGAGGATGAAGATGAAGAGGTAAATCAAAGGATGCTAATGGACAGAAGCTTCTTACTTGTATAGAGGAATGTCTGGCTCTTTTCCCTCCGTCCGCAGGGTTAGACAACATTGCTGCAGCTGTGATTTTGGATCATTCCAGTCCTGGTTCAAGATAAACTCCTGAAACAATAATCAAACAGCAGTACATTGAAAGTTAAACAGCTTTTATATACAAACACAAAACGAAAAAAGCCTGCACACATCAGTTGAGCATTTTGAGGAGGTTTCTTTCATGCCAGTGGATGTATAGACTAAAACTCTCAGTTGTTTATTGCTGACGAAATCCTTTTACATGATGATTTTCTTTGAATCATTCCCAATGTCTACAAACTTTTCAATGCTTACGATGACAGATTTACTGGGAATCCTGTTTAAGTATTTATTTATTTTTTTATTCAGCCTGCAGTGCTGTATCAGAAGTGATTTTATATCATTTATATAATTTATGCACTTATTATGTTGAGGGTGTCAAATTCAGTCACTTCTCAGAATTTTCACAGAGAAAAAAAGACATCTTCCTTTTCGACAGGAGCTGTCTGCTGTATAACCATATTCTTTTTAAACAAGGGGCATTCAAAACTTAAAGGAAAAAGCAGGGGTCATGTTTGAAATAGTTTAATTTCTATTAGCTTGACACTGTCTCGTTTAAAAAAATGTGCTCAATGCACAAGATGCTAAAAAAACATGATGTCTATTACATGTACACAAAGATGATTAAAAACAGCCTTGTCAGTATACAGGACCATGTCCTATGTAAATGTCACCTTATTCTTTTCAATGAATGTTATTTTTTCATTATGTGCCTCTGACATTGATTTTGTATTGACCCAGTCTCATCGCTTATGATTGATAACATGCAGGTGTATAAATGTGTTAAAAAAAAAAAAAAAAAAAAAAATTCATTTAACCTCTAAGTTTGCCATACCTTGAGTCGTGGGAAAAAGCAAACATTCATAAATGTGTGCACAAACTCCAGGTCTTTATCTATGTAAAGAGCCGCAATGAATGCTGGGAGAGAAAAAAAGAGAGAAAATTTAATAGCTAGCAATACAGACAATAAGCATTATGAGCTTTAGAATAAATGGATATAAAATGACTGGGCATATTAGGAATAATAATCCTCCAGATCAAAAGACAAATAATCATTTATAAAATAAATTACAAATCCCAGAGCTCTTACAGAACATGTTGTTTTTATTTAGCTAGTTATAACGAGTTCAATAAAATCAAACGTCCCTTGCATTAATCTGCAGTGCCATGTCATACTTACACTCCAGTAGGTCGGCTAAAGTCTTGGTCCGCAAGGCAACAGGCCGTTTGGTCTTGTCGTTGGTGATGGCATATTCCTGCATGCCCAATTCCTCTGCAACCTTCGCTTGAGTCCGGTTATTCACCAAGGAGCTGCGCAGGAGCTACAACCACACACAAACACACTTTATACTTCTGGACTTTATACGGACTGACCAATCAGAAGAGAGGGGGCACAGTGACTGAAAGGGCTGGATTTTTGTACAATAGAGTAGGGCTAACCAGGGAATTTGTTGGCACAGGAAACCAAATTAAAAACTAAAGGTATATTTACACTCAAATGGACTGAGCACAGCAGAGCAGGCAATTTCAACATTCTATTTGTGAGATTGAAGCAGACTAAAGAAAAACAATAAGAGTGCCAGAGAACATTTAAAAGTTGAGAAATGTCAGTGTGTCAAGTATTTAAAATATTTCACAATAGACATGAACGGACATTCTTGTAGAAATGTCCAGTGAATAGATATACCCTGTAAAATAACATATCCACTACAGTACACAAATACATTTATAGTTATGGAAGGCAAATTACAACAAATACATTTCAAGTACATGAGTATGCCTGATCTTCTGGAAAACAAGACACATGAAGACATTCTAGAGGATATTTCTTCAGCCATGCTGGTTTTATGTTGTCATATTGATGCCATTCATAGAGAATTATGAGAAAGGGTCAAAAGTCATCATTCATTGTGATCTGAATATACTATCACACACTGAAGAGGTAAAAATGGCTATTAAAGATTACTGTAGTGGACACTATGCATCATAGGGAGTTTAAAAAAAGACAGAAATAAAAAAAAAATCCAATCCTGGGATGAAATGAAGAACAGACAAGGGATATACTCACTGTCAAATGTCCTTCATGATGGTCTGGGAAGTGGATGAACAGATATTCAGTGGCCACCAGCTGCATGATAGAATCTCCCAGGAACTCCATCCTCTGGTTGTGGCCTCTGTAGACAGATACAGCGGCTGCATGAAGCACTAGTTCTATAGTTAACTAATGATAAGATTACTGTTGTGCAGTTCCTGGCTGTGGAAAAACAGCCTCTGTCTCTGTGGGTTCACCATGTGCGGGAGCACAGACACTGTTGTATCACAACCTGATGTATCAAATATGATACCCAACAAAAACATATATGCAAATGTTTTGCATTTTTTAAAAATATTGTCTAAATGTTCAATAAACTGTTCCATTTGGAAAAAAACAGATTTTACAGAGACACTAGAGCACTTACAGTGTGAGGTGGTTGAAGCCCACTGTTCGCAGAGTGAAGGCCCGTGCGAGGAGACGTACGTGAGTGAACAGCACTCCAATGGCATCCTCAAAATTAGTGAGTTTCTGCAGAACTGGAGACGACTCGATCAACTGCCTGTCTGTCAGTGGCTCCTGCACCTTAACATGCAGCAGAACATGGATTGTGTGTTTTTATGCATTAAATAAACTCAACTATTATATTACTACATTGAAGCTTACAGTCAGCTTCAATTAAAAAAAAAAAAAAAACCCTTTCGGTGCCATCATTTACTCGCCCTCGAGTGGTTTCAAACAGACTTTTATTCATCTTCCTTATACAAATCAAAATACTGTAATATTCTCTCATTATTTTTGCCCATCCATTGAAAGTCTCAACATTTTTCCAGCTTAAAAAGTTCACAAAGACTAAGGTTATTTTTTTTTTTACATTCAAGTCTTCTGAAGAAAGACAATCAATTTTACGATGAATAGACGTAATTTAGGTTTTATTCACATATAAATATTGATTTAAGCGAATACTGTACACAGAGCACATTGAATATGGTAAACATGCTTGACGACCTGGAGAACACACCTCATTGGTTCTAATTTTTCATTTTACGGTGTTTTTATGTTCTTTCTGAGTCTAGAAAATGTTGGTTATGTGGATTTTCAAAGGATGAACAAATATGATGAGAGAATATTAAAAATCTCTTTATTTGTGTTCCAAAGATGAACTAAAGTTTTATGGGTTTGGAACAACATGTAAGTAAGTAAATGATGAAGGAATTAAAATTTCTGGGTAAACGGTCTCTTTAAGTTCCCCTGCACAATTCAACCAATGCATATTTTAGGAAAAATATATTCAAATAAGAGTGGACATGGCCATTTAGACCTTGAATGTGCAAGGCTTCTGGTTTTAGCCACTTCCAGTTATTTTGGCTGAACAAAAAATTATGCTGTTTGACACTGCAAATCATGATCATAATCATGATCATAAATCAGTTTGTAGCAGTTTTACTGTTTATTGAACTTTGTTATTCTTCTAGCTATTCAGCTAGGTGGCTGATGAAAGTGTATATATGTGTCTGTCTTACACTTGTGCATGACATTTTAACATTGAAAATCAATTCTTCTCACACCTGTAAAGGATGAGGTGGATAGTTGAGCCAAACGCCCCTCAGCTCCTGCAAGACAAAAAGAGAGGAAACAAACTGAATACAACATGACACAATACATTTGAGAAGAATAAGAGTGTATGACAACTCAGACTCAAAATGTTTTTGGGAGGATTATAGTTTTTGTTATTTTGTGTGATCCCAATGACATTTCTTCATAATACAAATTAGCACAAGTCAAGCTGCGATATCAAACATGACCACAGGGAGACGCCAAAGACCACTAAATCGCCTGCCTTTAATATACGGATCCATTCAGAATCGCTAAATCTCTGTCCACCGAATAATCAGCATTCATTATAAACCACTCTTGCTTTTAAGCCAAATACACCCTGAAAATTATATTATTAATTATAAATTATATTTATGCTCTTTACGCTGTCACTTTACTGTTTCTCTGTTTCCATCATAACCAAACAGATAAGTTCTGCTGAAAAAACCTGACTGTTTGATGTCATTGTAAATGACAGCAGTATCAGACAAAATAATGACTGAATGTGATTATTTTTTATTTATGAAAGCATTTTAACACTTTATAAATGATATTGGGGAAAGTATGGGTAGAAGACAAACTCAAAATACAGAAATTACTTCTGAGGACAAAGTTATTATATTTTATATTTGAACACCCTGTTAGTTTTAAATGTAAAATCTTTATATTGGAACAAAACACTCTTTATCTTACATTATAGTCTAAAAGGCTCACTATAATATATTTAATTAAATTTTGTTTAGTCCTACAAACACACATAAAACTCACCTCACTGTTGAACAGCAGTCTCCCAAAGAGTTGCTTGGCTTCCTTTAAACCACCTTCCAGGTAAACAGCCCCTACAAAAAAACCCCAAAAACAGCAATTTTCAGTTTAAGCCAAAAAATTTCAGTTGCCGAAATTTGGCCCATCACTAGTAACTACCAATCTTTTTTGAGGCTTATTGTGCATAATAATGCTTATTAATATCAAACATGTCAATTGCTTTCAGTGACCTCAAGGGATATCTTAGGCCAATTGTTCGGAATTGTTCAGCTCTGCACATTTTGTATAACACACGATTCAAATCATCAGCTCATCAGAAAAGTCGTAAAAAAAATTTGCAGCTTTGTCATGTATTGTTTGTCATGCAGTGATAGGGAGTAACGAGAGGTGATTAACCTCTACCGAGTTGGTATTTAACAAAAACATTGCTGGAATCACACAGTGCATTAGGGTTGTGCCGATAGACGATAGTATCGTGTATCGACGATAGTCAGAGATATCGCCTGTGGCAGATGCCTTTGACGATAGCAAGACGATTATTATTATTATAATTTATTATAATATTTATTTGTTAATTTATTATTTTATTCTTATTTGTTGCATTATATTTCTTTTTCCGCATTTTTACAGTGTTGTGCGTTATAACCAATCACACACACGATTATGCTGAGCTTATGAATGCAATGACCAATCAGATGCATTCAGATGAGTCATCACTAAACAGTCAGCGGAGATCCGTTGTTCAGCATGCGCTGACTGAATTCTGACACGCGAATTCTCTCATCACAAACAACAAGGTGCAGATGTACGTGTGATGTATGTATAAGAGATTTATTCATCATACAGTGTAGATTTACTGATTATAATGAGAGTGTTTATAAAGTGCATAAACTCGCGGTAGACTGAGCTTGTGATGATGTTCTTTGGTAATGTAATGTTCTTTACTTGTTTTCTGTAGCTGCTTTTTGAATAACTGAGGAAATGTAAGCATAAGCATTATAATTAATAACTTACGATGTAACTATTAATTTGTTATGTTAAAAACAAATTCAGTCATATTAAAAACATTAGGCTGCTTTTAGCCTTACGATGGAGTTAGTTCACTTTCCGGCAATGAAACTAAGCAAGTATATAATTAAATAAATTAGCACGATAATATCGTGTATCGGCGATCTCACAGGCTGACGATAGGACGATATGAAAATTGAGCATATCGCCCAACACTACAGTGCATGCCTGGCTTAAGTGAAACACAAGATGTGCCAAGCGTTGGATCTCTAGGACCAGAGTTAAGAACCACTATCTTAAATAGTCATGCACCTACGGCAGTATATACAACATTCTGTAAATGTGTTCTTACAAAACACAAACAAAGTTTCTTAAAAAAATAAAAAAAATCTTAAAACATAAAAAAAAAATCAAGATCAACAATTTGACCTCAGTGAGTGGAAATACAGTATATTAAACAAAGAGAGAGACAGCATACACGATAAAGCACTAACCTATCAGGGCCTCAAAACAGTTTGCCATGGCATGTCGGAGGTCTGACTCCCTGCACAGGTCAGGGCCGTGGGCATACAACATGAATCGATCCAACTCCAATTTCTGGGGATGCAAAACAATGATAAAAAACAAACAAACAAACAAACAAAAAAAAACCCACGCTACTAACACCCACCAACACAAAACTCTGAAAACACCATGTATGCATGCCAAAAGATGTGCCAACACGCACTTCAATTCATCAAAACAATGATAATAGTTATACAAAGGTGTGTGGCATGTGGGCAATTTTTTTAGCGTTTCGGGTAGCATGTTCGCTGGGTTAAGGCGTAGGACAAAAAAAAAAAAAAAAAAAAAGATACAAATGATAAATTAAACTACAAATAATAATAACAATAATAATTAAAAAAAAAAGTTTTTGGAGCTATAATTTAGAGTGTGCTGAATTTTTGTATTATCTCTAATATCTAGTAAACATTTACTTTAGCAAGCATAGCAAGATGCTGATTCTGAACAATTGCTGTGCGATATGTGGCGAGTCCTCCTTCCTCTAGGTTTGGGAATAGGTAATAGAGATGCACACTGGAAAACAAAGACAAACATATGACTATAACAGGTAAGAACAGCTAAAGCTTCAAAAGCTAAACTCAGTGAGACATGTAATAACAGATTTACAGCACTGTTGAAAAGTAAGAGGTCTCACCTGGTCAGGAACTCAACAACTGCATCACCAAGAAACTCTAACCGCTCATTATGATTGATTCTGTTAAAAGGACAGGGATCACACCCTTTAGTTGTTATATCCTTTTTAAAAATTTAAATAAAAAAAAATAAATAAAAAAAAATTAATCCATAAATGATCAAATGTTTATCACAAGAAACAAATGCCTTGACTAAAATAATACCATAAAACACACACACACACACACACAAACCTGGAGGGTGATGGGTCATCCTGGCCCAATCTTGACATAATATTAATCAAGGTGTTAATTCCTAGTGAAAGAAGGGCAAAGCATTAGTAGAGTAGGACTACTTCTTAAAAAAGCTCTCAAACACATGTACAGAGAGATTTGCTAACCCTTTTTCCTCATGTACATATGATGCACTTTCCGGTCTCCATATTTGGGCTGGCGTATGCCACAATTTGACAGAGAGTTGCGAGCATGGTCAGGATTCATCCCAAAATTAAGATGATGACTGGGGTGAGTCATTGCCAACTGGGAGAGAAAGAAAAATCAAAAGAAAAACAAAGTGAGAGCTATAATGCATAACGTGAAACCAAACATCAACAGCCACTGAACACCGTATAATGACCTTTTATGACCATTAAATACTACAGTTACATGCTAAAATACAACACACATACTTGTAGCTATGCAGGACTGAACACCCAACAACAAGCATAACTGAAATCTGTTCTGTAAGAACAGTGACTTGCACTGCTTTCTTAAGACTTTTGTTGAAAATTGTGTTAATTTAATTTGTCACTGAGGCAACATTATCCAGCCAACTAACAAAGATAGGAACCAGTAGATTCAACCAGTAATATTTTGCATCGTATGACAATTTTTCATTTCTGGATGTTCCACTGTTGTGGAGTTACATTATAGTGGGTTAATTTCCAGCTGTTATCTCAAATAAGGCTTCAATTCCAAAAATCTTGCTTTGATAGTCCTTTACCTGCTTTTTTGCAAATTCCAAGTGGACTTTAATGTGTCTTAACTAAGGAAAGGCTTCCATCTGGCCTCTCTGCCATAAAGTTCAGATTCTCTACACATAACCTGAGTAAACAAATTTAAAACTGTTGTGGAGTTACACACTATGATTACATTATAGCAAATTAGTTTTTAATTTCCAGCTGTTTAATTCAAATTTAGTTGACAAGGAAAAACCTGAAATACTAAATTCTTCTTCTGCAGCCCTGGTAACCTGTGCTGCAATTTTCCAGAATGAAAACCAACCCCCACACAAGTCTTTACTCTTTCTCTTACCTGCAGCAGGCATCGTTCCTTGAACATGTAACCGATCAGCTTGTCTAAATGCATCAGGCACTGATGGTAGCGGATGTGGTGGGTGAGAACCGGCAGCATCATGGCGTGCTGCAAAAATAAGGCATCTGACTCAAATGTTTGCCCCAAAACCTGTCTAAGATTCAATGACCTTTAAAAATGCATTTTTTTTCCCATGGTCTATCACACACACACACACAAAAAAGCACAATGATTATTATAATTATATAATCTTAAATCAATTTATAAACCGGCTTATAGGTTACATTATAGGTTTGACATGGAATTATCACCATTCTCTGCTACTGCCTAATTTGTTTGGTAACTAATATTTGTTTACAGTCATAATTGAGAAAAAATGTGAATAGACAAACATTTGGTAACACAGAAACTGCATATCCATAAACGTAATGCAGCAGATCATTATTTTTTGTGCTTTATAAATGTGCACTTCATCATGTTCTCAGGCATTTATGATGCATATGTTTATTTTGTTTAATTTATGTTGTTTGATTTCAACATCCCTAACCCACTTCAGCAAACCCAAGTTCTGAAGTGAATGTGTGTTCGTGTATGTGTACCTGGCAAACATCAGAGCGGATACCAGTCTTCCAGAAACCCTGACTGCTGAGCTCCACTGTGACCTCCCTTCTCATCGTATTCTTCTGCCTGATCTTCTGCAGAGCTTCCTGTAAATCACAGTTTTTGGACACAGTATTTACACCATTATGACAATGAACCTACACTCCCTCAAACCACAATGTACTGTACTAAAACTTCTTGCCACTCTTCAAACTCCTCATCCGGTTAATGCACTTTTTTTTATTTTTATAAAAAAGAACTTCATGCTACCCTTCCATAATGATCATATTTATTATTTTAAGGTGTCTGTCACATTAGCTATTTCTATGTACATATATCACGTGTGCAGACACTTACCTCTCTTTGCGTTAACTTCTGTTTGTCAATTTGTTTAACCTTCGGGCTGTTGGCCAGCAAGTGCCGCAATTTCACATAACTCTTCCACAACTTTTGATACCTTCAATGAAAGCAGTAAACTGCAGGGTTTCACCTTTTCATCATTATACTATTAACACAATCATTATTAGTATTAACTCACTGTGTCAAAATAAAAGCTTAATGGTATAATGCTTGAAAATGAAGAAATTTAGATATAAACATTCGAGTACACCCAAGTGTAAACACCCTTGAATTAAACTTTTTTTTTTTAGGAACTTAAGCATAGCATTGGTTTAAATCAAATTATAAGAACGACTTCAGAAAATCTTTGCCTTTAGAAGTCAAGCTAAAAAGCAAAAAGAGAAGTGGTGAGCGCTCCATCACTTACTGCGGGTCTCCGGCGTAGCTAAGCTGGGCAGGTCGGATACCAAAATGCACAATGATGGGGAAAGTGATGACAGTGGAATTGAACTGCTCACGATCTAACTGGTCAATCCTGACAGAGCTGGGTTTCTGTGTGAATACAGGCACATACACAAGCACACATTTAAAGTCCAGATGTGTTTTCATGACATGACCGTGGACTTGAACTTATTAGTGTGGCTGCACAATGCAAAAGCTTTTGGCTACTGATGTCAGTGCAGAAAGACTATTCACATACTATACGTATCTGTCACTATTATTTATTTATTTATCAAATTAAAATAGGCTCCTCATCATCCTCTGTACCATTCAGAGGTATCTGAATATTCAGTCTGCTCACCTGATATTAGGGCTGCACAATTAATCGAATTTCTAATCGCGGTTACGATTATGGATGCCACGATTACATAATCGTTCAAAGCTGCGATTACAAAAATAAATAAACAATTAAAAATGCCCACTTGCATTATTCTGTGTGCTTAAGAGGTGTTTGCAGCGCGGGGTTTAACAAACTCAAACACACTGGATAAAAGACATTTTGTCTAACTGATAGTCGTTGCCACTTTGTTGCGCATGATAGATATGTTAAACGCCAAACGTGTCAAAAGCGGCACAAAATAGCGGTGCTCGTTTGAACTGTGCGCCACACAGACCTTTTATCCGCTCGCATCAAAAGAAAACAGCACAGCGCCAGAGTATGCGTTTATTACAGTGACCAGTCACGATCACGCACTAAACAATGCTGTGAAATACAGTAAGAAGCACTCGAGTTCAGCGCAGAGTTCTCCAGTACAAATCACGTCTCTTTAATTTAAACTAGTTTAAAGCCAAATAAATCGGACCTGTTATTCTCATCAACACTGATGCAGAAAGAAGCAGAAACAGTGCAACAACGATACAGTTAGAAGACGTTTCAGTCCACAAATCACCCAAATTTACCATAGATTTACTGTAGTAACACTAACGGTAACAATGGTACTGTGGCAGAAAAGTAGGATATTCATATTGAGTATTACTATATTATTAATATACTAAATATGTTAAAGGAGTAATGGAATATAATTATATTATTTTGTTAATTATGCTATCAGTTTATGTGGATTTGTAATTGACTGAATATCTTTAGGCTCCTGTTTTTCAATGCGAACACCATAGAAACCAAATAGGCTACTTTTTTTTACCATTGTAATGAGGTGCTGTACTTTTGGTTATGACCTACAAATGTACAAAAGATGAGGCTGTTACAGTTTTCACAATGGTACTGTTTTTGTTAATGAAAATAAATGTACATCTGCATCCCAACTCAAGCTCCTGTTCTAATGTGCATTTCTAAGAGACAAAACTTTTTTATTAATATAATAAATAATAATATTATTATTACATGTTCAGTGCTACCAAATCAGGTGCTGGTGCCACTGCTCTCGAATGTTAATCTGGAGCCCTGATAATATAAATTGTACTGTAAAATGTTACTGTAATTTGAAATTTCATCTGTTTAATTGTAAATGAAATATATAGCTTTAGTAAACTATTGTTTCTTTTTTTTTTGTAGTTTTAGTATAACATTATTATATCATACATAATTTTACCTTTTTTTTTTTTGTTTAAAGAAGAAACCAAACCAATGTATAGTTGACATTTGAGGCTCAATGGTATAGAAGAGCAATAAGAAGTTCAGGAAGAGTGTTTTCAGCCATATATATATATATATATATATATATATATATATATATATTATATAAAAATATGGCATGCAGCTTCAAACAATGGCATAAATCTGTTCAAAATAATCATTATTAATAAATCGCAATTACAATTTCAAGGGAATAATCGACAATTATGATTTTTGTCATAATCGTGCAGCCCTACCTGATATTATGCCATTGTTTGTGAGAATGTGTTTTACCATGCCAGGGTTGGTGACAATCATGCCCTTGCACTCCTCAGCATATTTCTGCCACTCCAGCTCCTCCCACTGAAGCATGTTGGCGATCTCCTCTTCGGGAACTAGAGCTGTGCTGCTGCGCAACAGATACAGCAGCACCTGGTGCATGGACAGCACCTCCTTTCCTCCATCTGACACAAGAGTAGACACCACAACATCAATCATAGTGATGAAGCATTCTCTCTACTGTATAAATGAACTATTCACCAATATATTGGTGAGTCATCGGTCAAATTTAGGTTTAAAATACTGCTCAATTTTTTTTCAATCATTTTTTTGTTCATGAGTGAAATGGACAGAAGGGTATTTAAAACTCACCTGGGAGGAACCGAACGAACCGTGGCATAAAATGAAACCTCTGACAACCTGACTGGCCGTTTTCATCAGGACCTGTGTGACAGCAAATCTATATTACTATGGCTTATAAGCTTATGGTGTGCTTTTGTAGAGATAAATCTGCGTGTGCATGTTACCTGTGAGATTCCAATCGTATAATTCCAAGATGTCTTTAAAGAGGTACGAGGAAAACAGTTCCAGGCCTTTAACGCAGTAGTTCTGGTCAAACACAACAGATTACAATGGCTGAGCATTTGTGGGTCACTTCACTTGTGCTAGAAACAACCAATATGTCTGAAATAGCACTTAAAATGTCAATAACAAAGGGAAGCAAAATTAAAATTAAATTCAGTTTCGTTAATAATTAAGTCAAAGCATATGTTTGTCTCATTATGAGAATTTTAATTGTATATATTAATCGTACACAATTAAGTATGTGCATAAAAATGTTATTCACAGTAACTAACATTTATACTTATAATCATTTATAAAAGATGATTACAGTGAACTGAAGAAAATGAGGACAGTGTGAAATTTGATAATGTGGGGTGACATACCTCAGGTGCCATCTCTTCTATAAAGTGGATGGTGTAATCGATGTTGAAGCGAATAACCCGACATAAAGGGATCTAAAGGGGGGAACATTTAGTCTGGGAGATATGTGTGACGTTTGCAATGGTTTAAAATCAGAAATTATGTCTGATAAAGAATTATTCATCTTCTAAAAGTGACATTTACTCTATTTTCTGCTATTAGAACTTAATGCTCAAAACACCACTTGAATGTAATAGTCCATAAGTGGTTCAACCTTAATTTTATGAAGCTACAACAAAAAGTATTTTCGTAGCTTCATAAAATTACAGTTAAACCACTGTTGTCTACACCGAAGAACACAAGTCATACTGGTTTGAAACTACAGAGGTTTATGAATGACAAATTTAACATTAAGGGTCAGATTTACTAAACAGGGTAAATTAGCTTGAAACCACAATCCCATAAAAGCACTAATGGGAGTTGAAAGTTCTGCAGATGATCTACTGACAACGTGCAAATTAAAGAACACAGACAACACATTTCCATAATGACCGACAACTCAGCCCAAATTAGCAACTATAGTAGCCATATCGTGGGCAAAATTGGCGAAGACATGCTTTTTGGGAGTTAAATAATGGCGCAAATACTAGTAAATTGACTAATGCAAAACTTAGTAAATGATAAATGTTGCGTCTGAAAGGGAAACTCCAACAAACGCTTATGCGATAAGGCCAGTCAGCTGTTAGTGTCCATGCATTTTCTTTGCTAATTTCTCACTGCATATCTTTGTAAATCCTGACAGTGTTTGTGCTGGCACAAGCTGTTAGTAAATCTGAGCCCAAAAGTATAAATTCTTCTTTTAGCTGTTGAACTACTGTTATAAGCAGCGTCTGGTTATGTGCTGCTGATATAATTCCTATGAATGGAGTTTATTTTATGAACAGTTACACCATGTCTTGTCTGCTGTTCTTTTGTGCAAGTTAAAACAGACAAGTTTAGATTTATATACTGTTTTTTTTAATTGTTGTTTATTCACAAAAACTAAGGACCAAGTAATAATCTAGTTATTAGGTTTGACTGCAACCATGCAGAAATCACATGCTTACATTAGTAAGTGGTGTGTGAGAGAAGCAAGAAAAGCCCTCAAACAGGTACTCATGGTCGTCATACTCGATAACCGTGGGTCTATCTGTCTGAGAGAGAAAGAGAACCAATTATATTCACAGGCAGAAACAATAAGATCAGAAAAGGAAAAAAATCAGATGAATACTTAGATTAAAATGGCGCAGAAACCTACTAGGAAGTTGGTGGGTGGGGACACAGTTATTCTGTAGTGGAACAGTTTGCCGGCATTGTTATTCATCGGCCGACATGATTTCACTGGCTGTAAGAGAAAGAAAAAGTTGCTGACCGATCCAATCAGTCTGACAACCCAAACAGATTTATAACAATCAAAATCCCTGCAATGGAAATGCTGGGTTTAAATAACTTTTCAACAAAAGCATAAACGCCACATTTTACTCAGAGAATAAAACTGAATTCCTAGGAATTTACAATTATAATAATGCTGATATTGCTACTATGTTGATTAGTACAATTGTTGGGCAACCACATATCTAACACAAACTAAGAATTGTTTCTGAATTATTTCTGCTTTATACAGCAGTACCATTCATCAGTGATTTGTTTTTGTTTTTGTCACATTTGGTCTAAAAGGCCTTTATTTGTTCTTAGTTTATTTTGAAGGATGTCACAGAATTTTTGCTATTTTGTTTTTTGTTAATGTCTAATGTTGTTGTCTATGTTGATGAATGGTACTGCTGTATAAAGCAGAAATAATTCAGAAATCAACATTAGACATTAACAAAAAACAAAATAGCAAAAATTCTGTGACATCCTTCAAAATAAACTAAGAACAAATAAAGGCCTTTCAGACCAAATGTGACAAAAACAAAAACAAATCACTGATGAATGGTCCATTCACATAAGCAATGCACTTTCAGTGTGCGCTACAGCTTGGCTAAAAAATTAAGTATAAATCTCTTATAGCAGCTCATTAACCTCACTCTCCTTTTGGTCTAAGTGGAAGAACAAAAAGAGAACAGTGTCCACTTTTAACAGTTTCCACTGACGTGGGTCAGGTGCAAGTCCCAGGCACATTGGTTCAACTCTGGCCCTAAAATGTGCTGGGTCTCAAATGGAGCTGTTAAGTGTATCTTAAGGTATCTGTTACCAGTAGTTTGAAAAGGTTACATAGAGAACATAAAATTCCTCATATTATGAAGTAACACTTTGGTAATATCATACACACCTAACGTTAAAACTGCAGTCCGTAACTTTTTACCTCTTTGTCGCCCTCTATGTTTTAAAACCTGGAATTGCAGTTTCTTGCGGAATGATCTTCAGTGCGCGGGGTTGTGATCCGGTGTTCCAGCACGGCTCCAGCGCGGATGAATCTAATGTTTTGAGGTGAATGTGTGGCTGTCAGTCACTGCACCGGTGTGGATATTTACTGTCTATGTCTTGGAATATATGACCCAAATCTGAATTTTCACCGTAATTTGCCATCTTAACAAGTAAGTAACAAGTCTGCCACGTTTGTTCTGCCCAACTGAGGAAAAACGCATTACAATAAATCGCGCTATCAACAGTGATTAAATCTAAAGATCAGTTAGCTCATATCACATCTAACTGTGCAAAGTATTATTATTACACTTTGTTCTCAAATTATTAACGTTAACAACATCAGCATTGCGTGACTATGAGTATAGTATTAGCGTGTAGATTTCAATTTCTGTACAGTCTAATATCTAATTGTCATACCATTCAAATTTCATATTAAGAAATTCTTTTAATCCAAAAAGCAAATTAATCTTCCTTCAAACTGGTTCTATTTAAAATACAAAAACTTGTGTAATCCCACGTTGGCTATCTGTAATCAGAACCACATTTAAAACTGGAATATAATTTAATTTCATTCACATGTGTTTCATTAACACATAATCCTTTCTGGATTACAATCCGCCATCAAAATGATAAATTTAATTATTCGAGCTGCTGTGAGAAAAGGCTATAAATGATCCTCACGTGCCAGAGCCTAGTAGCCGGGAAAACTTCTTCATGTTTACAGATGTGACGTAATGACGCAGTGCCATGCTCGAATTTCCCGCGGAAACCTACCCGTGCCACTCAAATTAGAAAACATTATTATAAACTAACCGTTGTGAATCGGGCTAAAGTAAGGCGATAGTTTTGAACATTGGGTGGTTATGTAATTTCTCAAATATTGATTTCGCATCATTTTTAACCAAAAAAAAAAAAAAAAAAAGTTACGGACTGCAGCTTTAAGCTTAGAGAAGTTCACTTAGACGTGTGTCAAACTTCGGTCCTGGAGGGCCACTGTCCTGCAGAGTGTAGTTCCAACCAGACTAAAACCCCTGCCTTGAAATTTCTAGTAATCCTAAAGACTCTGATTAGCTGGTTCAGGTGGGTTTATTTAGAGTTAAAGCTAAACTTTGCAAGACAGTGGCTCTCCAGGAACTGAATTTGACACCCCTGACTCAGACCCACAGTCCACTCTCTTTCTTTGGCACCTGCACTACTGGACCACGCGATCCACTCCTTAATGACTCAATTACCTGCAGCTGAAACATATTGTAATCTAGATTTCTTTCATCACCAGTCCAGTCAGACAAACCAACTTCAGAGTCCCTGCTCCTCAAATCTCCCATCTAAAGAACAGTGAATGTTGTGTTGTGTCAGATTGGTCCTCCCAGGCTCTGTCGATGCAAAGAAGCTCTAGATGACTACTTGATGATTAGGTACAAGATGGCTCATGGCAGAGCAGGTGGGAGAACTTTGAATTCTGGGGAACTAACATCCAGAAAAAAAAACATCCTTCACAGACCCCTAATGACAGACGTCTTGGTGCATGCTTTTCAGTGATTGTTGTCCAGTTAATCTTTGAAAAAATGCATACTGAGATTCCCAGATTTACTTCCATTGCTCCAAATCTTTTGTCCTGTGTGAATGTCCCCTAATGCAGCACTTGGCTCACATAAAACTTGTCAATGCAGAGTTTGAGTTCAACTGGAGCACCACATGTGCGAATATTTACTAGCAACACCTCGCTATCCTAGGGCCATGAGAGCCTTGCAATCATTTAGCCCATTCAGGCAAACATTTAGAAACTTATTAAGGGTTTAATAAACTGTATCATCCCAGAATATTCCTGATTTTTCAAACTCAACATAGGCTTCCAAAGCTTCTCTCCTTCTGTTTGTGCTTTTCATATTGTACAGAATAAGTCTGTTTCCACCAGTTGTCTTATTAATTGCAAATTTCAGATAGTTTTACATTTCAAATGTTTGCATATAAGTGTATAAGCAAATACAAATCTAAATATGGTTCTAAAACAGATGAAGTGATTGAATGAATGCACGTATACCTGTTCACCCGGATAAATACTGTGTCGGATTCCAGTTCGCCTGGCTTTGGCACTGCACTTGCATAACGGTCCATCGTTCATCTGAATTTTAAACACAAGAATAACTGTAACTTTATATTAAGCCATAAAAATACACACATAAATCAAACAGTTAACTCTTAAGCAAATGTCATAATTTCAGAAGAAACTATTTTTCCCTCTTCAGATTTTTAAATCAGTTCTGAAAAACATCACAGGATGTGACATAGATAAGTACTACTGCTGGAAGAGAACATTGCCAAACAAGTCAGTAAAAAAGTAAGTTAAACTGTTGACATGTTTATAGCTAGCTACATGAATAACACATTTGGTTTAAGTGCCAGTTCACCTAAAAAAAAAAAAATAAAATAAAATAAAAATAAAATGGATGAAAAAACAAGAAAAAGCTGTCATCACTTACATTCACATTCCAAAAATAAAACTTAAATCCAAGTCTTATAAAGAGATAAATCACATTATATGATGAACAGATGCAAGTAAAAGTCTACATTAAATCTTTTCATCGTAGAAAGCAATTGTATCTTGTCACAAGACTTAATTAAACTACTCAATTCATTTGGATTTGTTTTACAATGCCTTTATAACCCACTTGGATCTTTTAAGTTTTGGTTACCTGAACTTTCACTTGAGGGAGAGAAACCTCTAAAAAAAGAAATCTCTAAATTTGAGTTCTGAAGACTAATCAAAGTCTTATGAGTTTCAAATGACATGAGGATGAGTATATGATGACAGAATTTTCATTTTTGGGTGATCTATCCCTTTACTACCACAGGCATTTTAACATTATTGTCCCCATTATTTGTCTGTGTCACAGCAATGCAAGAAATGCAGGTACAACAGTCTTATAATAATATAATTAGTTTAGTTATTACAAATTTTAATTTAGCATCTCTGGATTTGTTTTTTTTTTTTGGGCTATAGGGTCCAGAATTGACTAATTTTGGATATTTTTATGTATCGCTAGCTTAAAATGGCTTTTTGAACAAAACAACCATATTTTCTCAGCAAAATGGTGAAGCGCACCTGTCCGGGGTCATTGTACCACAGCTCCTCATGGAGGCGGTCAGGATGAGCTTTCTTTCTCTTGATCTCAGCAATGACATCAAACACCTCAGAGTCAGAGCTGCTGGAGCAGCTGCTACCGCCTCCATCAGAATCACATTCTGATTCGCTGGAGCTCTCATCTGCACAACACACAGCAAATTCATCTTTCTTTTAGAGTTAGGGCTGAGTGATATAGCTAACACTATTTGTGTATTTGCTTATTCTTGTGCTCTGATATTAAAACAAAATCAATCAAAGGAACATCAACTTTCCACACTTTGAACGTAAACACAAAAACTGCTGATTAAATAAACCACCTTGTCATCTCTTTACCCCTCCACTTCTACAATTTTGCCCACCTCCACCCAACACTAAAATAAACAGTATACATGCATCTAGAGTATTGCAACTCCCTTGTAATCGCAAGACGTTGTGGACCTTGATCCTGGTCCAGTTTGGTCTTGGGTGGTTCCCATTTAGGTCTACTGGATTTGGCCCGTTCCTGTCTCCGACCAAGCTCTTCCTCAAAGCGCTCATACAGATCTCTCAACTTACTGGTTCCCACGACTGTAGAATCACCCTGCAGATGAATAAAAACACATGGAAGGTGAGAAACAGCTTGTGAGTATATGATATGGTTGGTCATGACACCTTCACAATATTTAGTACAAAACTATATTTTAAAGGAGAGTATAATTTTGTGGTAAATTTGTAAAGAATGTCAGGACTATCTGCTTGTCTGCAGTTTGTGTGCATTACTGTAGTTACCACTTGGTCCATGGGATCATTGGAGTAGTAGTTCTCAGCATGTGTACAGCGGATCCAGGCAGGTTTGAGTAACTCCTCCTCTCCTTTCTCCTCCTCATGTCGGTCAGAGGACGTCTCCTCTGCATCTCTAGTCCTGCTGTAGTTCACCGATCTCTCTCGACTGCTTGAGGCGCTGTCTGTTCTCCTCTCTTTCTCCTCCTCCACACGACGGCGCTTTCTCTCTCGACTGCCTGAGCGATTGCGAATGTGTTTCCTGTGTCTGTCTGAGGGGGGTGAACCTGCCTCATCTCTATGCCGATAGCGCTCTCTGGGGAATGTGGAGGCAATATTATATGCTGTAACAGGCAACCCAGCAAAAGAACTTACTGAACTCTATAAAGGTCTATAATAGCCCTGTGTGTCTGAAGTAGAGATGTAACGGTATGAAAATTTCTTATCATGATTATAGTGACCTAAATTATCACGGTTATCATTATTATCACAGTATTGTTAAAAAGGGCTGGAAATGTTAAAAAAGTACTGACACATAAATCGTTTAACCAAGTTTTGTATTTAAAATCAACAAACAACAAATGAAATTACTCTTTATTACTGAAAGGGGTCATAATAAGGAGTCATTTCTTTTTATAATGTGCCATACTATAGAAGTCAGTGGCTACAGCCAAATGTTTGGTTATCAACATTCTTCAAAATATCTTCTTTTGAGCTCAACAAAAGAAAGAAGCTCATACAGGTTTGGAAAAATATGAGGGTGAGTAAATGATGACAGACTTTTCATTTTTGGGTTAATTAACCTTCGAAGTCATATCAGATTCAGTGATTATAAAGGGAAAGCTCTTTGCTAGCTGTCTGTATACAACCTATTCATACTGTGAATACAGTTTTATTTTTCTTTCTGCCAAATAAACAAGTTTTGGGAGAGCCAACCATATTTAAATGTGGGATTGAATCTGAAGTCATTATGATTAAAATTATGATTACTACAGTCAACTACTGTCGGAAGAGATCTGTGCATTAAATCTTGCCATTTAAGTGCAACAGACAGGCCACCTGTAATACTATATGCAACATGTTTCTTTGTTTTTCATTTTATTACAAATAATGAAACACATTACTACTTTATTATGATCTTTTTTTTTTTTTTTTTTGCAATTTCTACTTAATTGAACAGCATTTAAAATATGCTTTTTAATGTATTATTATTATTATTGTTGTTGTTAAAATTAATAACTCATTTAATTTATATTTAATATCAGTTTTTTCAAATAGTTAAATTAAAAAAAAAAAAAAAATCCAAAAGCTTATGTGTTACTGAAATTGGTACAACAAACCATTAAACTTTAATGGTATTGGTACAGATAACTGAAATTTTGCTATCATGTTCATTTATTATGTAAGGAATAATTGACGACGGGCCGTTGAATTATTAAAAAAATAATGCACACCCGAGGCGGTGATGGGCCACGATGCCTTGGAACGTTCTTCAGCCAATCAGATTCAAGCATTCAACGGCCCCATGTGTATAATTTATCATTTCATCAGGACAGATAAATTTGTTGTATTGCATGGTAAAGCTTTTCTTAAAAACTGAATCTGTGAGTGACACAACTGTCCCAGAGCAACACATTTAATGTCACCACTTGCACAATGAAAAAAAAATATTAGGGTTTAAAAGCGAATTACATCATTATACGTAACATGCACACTTACCCCATTTTGTACTCTTATTTGTTCATTTTTAAAAACATTTCGTATTTAAACTCTGATCAGTTATTTTTGGCCAAAACTGTAGTAATTCTAACATTAATATTAGTTTGTACTCAAATGATTTACATTTACAGTGCTCAAGTGCAGCAGTGTGAACAAGTGCAAATGTTATTGGAGTTTTTAGGTAGGAAAAAAAGCATTTGTGCCACTTCGCCGCAGCATTAAACACTTTTTTGAGGTATAAATGCTGTGTCACATGCCACTTTGAAAATGTTAAGATGGCTTATGATAACCTGGTCCCAACAGAGATAATTTTTTGATAACAGAAAATGAAGAATATGAGCAGTAAAGTGTGTTACCTGCTGCGGTGTCTTGACGGTACGCGCGCTCTGTCATAGTCTGCTTTATAACGGGGGCTGTCTGACCGCCTGCGCTCTGAACTGCACCCTCTGTCCCGTTTCTCTCCACCAAACTCTCGGTTATGCCGGCCTCCATATCCTCCAAAGCTGTGGCCCCTGTGCCGGTGGTCATCATGGTGACGAAGTCTTTCTGGAGAGCGGGAACAGGTGTCTGACTTGTATTGCAGAGGCGGGCGGGAGCGTTCAGGTTTGAAGGAACCTCCGGGCTGCACGTAAGCTGGGTTGAAGCTTGGTGGAGGAGGGAGCTGTGGCTGTGGAGGGTAGCTCATGGGATATGATGGCGGGTAGGGCATGGAAGGTGGCACCGAGGGTGGCACAGGTGGAAGAGGTGGAGGGGTGACGGTGGGCATCATGTAAGGGTAAGAGCTCTGAACCGGAACTGGAGCGGAGCTGTCTGAGTTGTGAGGAGCAGGTGGAGGAAAAGGGGGCGGTTCTGGGAAGACCGGTGGGCGTACGGGGTATTGGGGAAGAGTATTAGAGGCCTGTGAGGGTGCAGGGAAATGGAATGGCATGAAGTCAGGATGAGGTGGCATGTAGCCACTGCCGCCTTGAGGGTTATAGATGGGACCCGGAGCAGCCGGAGGGTCGTAGTGATACCGTGGAGGAGCAGGCCGATACATTGGGCCCGGAGCGGATGGTCTTCCCCTCGGGCATCCACGACCAGCGTGGAAAGACATCTGTAAAGAAGACATGGATGTGAGAAAGATGTGGATACACCCCCAAGATTTTCTGATAAATGTACAACTTGGATCATATAAAGACACCAATGGAACTGAAACACTTTCAATACTCAGTCAGAACTAAAGAAGCATATCTGAATTCTAATATTTATTTTACTGCTGTCTGTGTCCTTGTTTTCAATAAATTCTCAGTCATTTTAATATATGTTACATTATACTCGTTAGCAAAACTAGTTCTAAGCTAATTAATATGTGTTTTAAATATATATATATATAGCCTCTAAATGCTATTTGAAATTTTCTTCTAAAATGAGCATTTTTCTCAGGCTCCTATGTATAGGTTCTGCAATTCCACTTTATTTATTTATAATATATTATATAATATAATATTTTATATTAAAGTTAAATAACTGAACATAAACATAGGAGCCTGAGAAAAATGCTAATTTTAAAAGAAAATTTCAGACAGTACTTAGAGGCTTTTGCATCTGAACTCACCTATACATATATATATATATATATATATATATATATAAGTCTGTCATCATTTACTCACCCTTACATGTCGTTATATCCTGTATGATTTTTTTTCCCCCTGTGGAACATAAAGGAAGATATTTTGAGAAATATTTTCTTTTGTGTTCCATAGAAGACAGGTTATTTTATTCCTTTACGAGCATAGCAAAACGTAATAACATTTCTTTAGTCATAGTAGCGGTTTCTAAATATACGTAGACAGTAATAACATTTCTTTAGTTCATAGTTGCAGTTTGTAATTATAAGGCCAAAAGACAACGGCGTTTCTAATGTCTTGGAAGCCGCGAATTTTGACACGCATATAAAAATCTAAACCACTGGCTTTGCAATTCTGCTTCGTTATACAGGTCTTTGGCCGAGTCCAATCTTTTAGTCGTCTCAAAACCTGATTTGAATGATCAGTGTTTTATCCCTCTCAAATGTATCTTGTACTTTCACATGGCGTTTTAACACTAAAAAACACTCTAAAATTGATATACAGTACACAGTTTCAGCATCAGACAGAACAAGACTTTAATTATGAAGTCAAACATTTTATTCCTGAAGAATACATCTTACCTTTAGAAGGCTTTTCTAACGCTTGGGAGCTAAACACATAAACCAGTGATGCTGTTTATTGTGTTTTATGTTCACTGCGATAAAAATGCTCAGTTTATGATGCAGCGCTTTAGCTCGTTCACGACGCGGTGTGTGCTGCAGCCAATCAGAATGAAGCTGAATGACTTGCAGCCAATGAGAACGCGAGAAATTATACCTCGCTGAAATAGACTTCTTGTTCTGTTTGTGCGTCTCTGCCACCAGCTGAGCCGGAGTGTGGAGAGACCATGCAAAAGGTCAACGCTTACTTTCCTTGATCAGTCTAGTAAATGTTTACTTCGTCAATAGTTTTTGTACACTCATCGAACTTTATTTGTATTGTAACAAAATGCAAATTTTAAATGTTTTAAAATCACTTAAATAGTTCTTCAGTGTGAAAATATTTTTAAATACAAATTAAATGTATTATTGTTAAAGAACTGAACGTAGCTTGTAATGGATACAAATAATTTTATCACAGAGAATATTCATAACTTGGTCAGATTTTATAAGAAAAAGTTCTACTATCTGAATGAACGGAAGAACAGCACCTCCTTGTGTTTACATAGCCATCGATGGCTGCTAATATCGATTTCTCATGTCTGTATTTTTGTTTTCAGTGGTTGATTACTAAGGTCTGTTATCAAAATGGCGGCAATAGCGGCAACGAATCCCTCGCAGCTTTTACCTCTCGGTATGTGCGACTTTCGTTTTAATGGATTATTTATTTTACTAATTAAACATTAGTAGCTTTTGTAATGGGGGCATAGAGTTCCCAGTTCCCACTGATTCGCATTCAAATCTCAGTACGTTTTATTTTTTATATTATTGGCCACACGTGTATATCAAATGTATGTCTAACGTTAATCATTTTTAAATCAATGGTTCAAGATATAAATGGAAATCCGTCCCTGCAGTCAGTATGGGCGAATTCTGTTACAAAGTGAGCATCTGTATTGAATTCACCCCATACCCCTATTCAATTCTGTTGTCATTCCCTTCCCTTCATTATTTCACTAATTTATGTCATCTTCAGTTATAGTCAGAAATCTCGTAATTACAAGTTACAAACACACGAATGGCTAAGTGTGAAAGACCAAGTCGTTTAAAACTGGAAACCCCAGAATTCTAGATGATAGAATTGCTGAGTTTAGATGTTGGAAGGGGCGTGTCGATTTAATCTATATGAATGGTAATGAATTATTTTTCAAGTTATTTTAATTTTACATGCTGTATTTCAATCATTGTAAAGATGTGAAGACGGGAACAGCTTATAGATAAAGTTAATCACTTAACCTAAAAATATACTTACCTAAGTGAAAGAAATTAATAATTTTCATAATTTTTAATTTAGAAGTACTTATTTTGGTTTATTGCTCATAATAATTATTTTGTGTTGTTTAGCCTACTTACGTTTTATGTTTCTTAATTGCGGGGGACATAAATGTCCGACACAGGGCCTGTTCCAATTGGAACCCTAAAAGCCCAAAGTATACTTAAGTTTTTACACGTACACTAGAGTACGCTGCACGTAATGTGAATTTTGTCTCTACAACAAAGATAAAACTTGACATACCCATGCATGTTCTGTTTTGTTCTTCAGTAAGGTGTAAAAAAAAAAATAAAAAAATAAAAACAACTTTGCAATACCTGATGAATGGCATACAGGAATTCAGAATAAAGGAATCAGAATTTCAATTATAAGTACAACTTTAATTGAAAGAAACTCTCCAGTGTGTTCATATACAGGTGCATCTCAATAAATTAGAATGTCGTGGAAAAGTTCATTTATTTCAGTAATTCAACTCAAATTGTGAAACTCGTGTATTAAACAAATTCAATGCACAAAGACTGAAGTAGTTTAAGTTTATGGTTCTTTTAATTGTGATGATTTTGGCTCACATTTAACAAAAACCCACCAATTCACTATCTCAACAAATTACAATATGGTGACATGCCAATCAGCTAATCAGCTCAAAACACCTGCAAAGGTTTCCTGAGCCTTCAAAATGGTCTCTCAGTTTGGTTCACTAGGCTACACAATCATGAGGAAGACTGCTGATCTGACAGTTGTCCAGAAGACAATCATTGACACCCTTCACAAGGAGAGTAAGCCACAAACATTCATTGCCAAAGAAGCTGGCTGTTCACAGAGTGCTGTATCCAAGCATGTTAACAGAAAGTTGAGTGGAAGGAAAAAGTGTGGAAGAAAAAGATACACAACCAACCGAGAGAACCACAGCCTTATGAGGATTGTCAAGCAAAATCGATTCAAGAATTTGGGTGAACTTCACAAGGAATGGACTGAGGCTGGGGTCAAGGCATCAAGAGCCACCACACACAGACGTGTCAAGGAATTTGGCTACAGTTGTTGTATTCCTCTTGTTAAGCCACTCCTGAACCACAGACAACGTCAGAGGTGTCTTACCTGGGCTAAGGAGAAGAAGAACTGGACCGTTGTCCAGTGGTCCAAAGTCCTCTTTTCAGAGAGCAAGTTTTGTATTTCATTTGGAAACCAAGGTCCTAGAGTCTGGAGGAAGGGTGGAGAAGCTCATAGCCCAAGTTGCTTGAAGTCCAGTGTTAAGTTTCCACAGTCTGTGATGATTTGGGGTGCAATGTCATCTGCTGGTGTTGGTCCATTGTGTTTTTTGAAAACCAAACTCACTGCACCCGTTTACCAAGAAATTTTGGAGCACTTCATGCTTCCTTCTGCTGACCAGCTTTTTAAAGATGCTGATTTCATTTTCCAGCAGGATTTGGCACCTGCCCACACTGCCAAAAGCACCAAAAGTTGGTTAAATGACCATGGTGTTGGTGTGCTTGACTGGCCAGCAAACTCACCAGACCTGAACCCCATAGAGAATCTATGGGATATTGTCAAGAGGAAAATGAGAAACAAGAGACCAAAAAATGCAGATGAGCTGAAGGCCACTGTCAAAGAAACCTGGGCTTCCATACCACCTCAGCAGTGCCACAAACTGATCACCTCCATGCCACGCCGAATTGAGGCAGTAATTAAAGCAAAAGGAGCCCCTACCAAGTATTGAGTACATATACAGTAAATGAACATACTTTCCAGAAGGCCAACAATTCACTAAAAAGGTTTTTTCTTTTTTTATTATTGGTCTTATAAAGTATTCTAATTTTTTGAGATAGTGAATTGGTGGGTTTTTGTTAAATGTGAGCCAAAATCATCACAATTAAAAGAACCAAAGACTTAAACTACTTCAGTCTGTGTGAATTGAATTTATTTAATACACGAGTTTCACAATTTCAGTTGAATTACTGAAATAAATGAACTTTTCCACGACATTCTAATTTACTGAGATGCACCTCTCTCTCTCTCTCTCTCTCTCTCTCTCTCTCTCTCTCTCTCTCTCTCTCTCTCTCTCTCTATATATATATATATATATACTTTTTTTTTTAACTTATGTTTGACCTCGACAGAATAATTGTAAAAAAAATTAAATTTCAAATATTTTTACTTCAAAGAAGGTAGAGCCTCAAAGCACACCCAACTGCCACGTAATCATCATGGACCAATTACAGACTTAAGGTGTTAAACTGTTTCCTGTAAAGTTTACTCTGGCAAGCTTTTTCAAACAACCAAAACATACTCCAATAGAACCTCATTTTGGCCAGATTTAGTTTGAAATTATGTCACATGTGTTTGTTCTTTGATTTAAAGTTTGAAGTATATCTAAACCTTAATATTCATTTGACATTTAGCTAACTGGCAAGCTTCAGTTATAACAAAATGATCTATCTTGAAATATGTAAAACTTGAGTTTCAAAATTTTTGTCACTTCTGCTTCATTCACCACATTTATTTGGAGTGTTAACCACATTGTATTGTGGGATACTGTATGTGTGCTGTAATCTGCTTTGGAACATTTAGTAGATTTCACACTGTCCACACCATGTATACTGCAGACATGAACAGCCTCAGTTGTTTTTGATTGTGTTTGTTATGGCTTCTGTGATGTCTTTCAGAGCTGGTGGATAAATGCATTGGCTCACGTATTCACATCGTCATGAAGAACGATAAAGAGATTGTGGGAACTCTGCTCGGATTTGATGACTTTGTCAGTATCCTTTTACGTGCTGGAAAAACACTAGCACATATTTGTGATGGTTCATGTTTTAGGATTAGATTCAAAATTGTATTATTTTACAATATACAAGTACAGAGCCGATGACACAGTTACACATTCACTCCTCTGGACATAGTAACACCTTACAATCATTTATTTGTACTATGAATGTAAGAGACTCTTTGTTACCATTATAGTTACAGTTTTATTTCACATGATGTAAAGAAAGAGAATGTGCATTAAATTCAAAAAGTGTGGCAGGACTGCACATACATTTTCTTGACTGTTTTAATCAGACATGGTTCTTGAGGATGTGACAGAGTTGTAAGTATATGTTTCTACCTAAAAATGTGCTTATTAATTTCTTTACCTCATGTATGCATCCATCTGCTTTGACTTTAACTGCTCCTCAAACTTATGACTAAATATATATGGGATATGTGAATATGTAATGATACTCTAATAGACTTTTTTTTTTAATTTTTAATTTTTAATTTTTTTTTTTACTGGGATCCAGACACCATGGTGTTCTTGCTTTTAACAAGGTTCATACAGAATTTGTAATGTGTCTGATTTTTTATTTCCTTAAAACATCTAGTGTTATACAAGTAGAAAATAATTGAACATTTGAAATAAAAAGCAAATGCAGCTTAATGTGTCCCATGAAATGGCATCCATGTGTCCTGTCAAGATGCCAGGGGTTCATTTTAATGGCATAAGTAGTGCAAAAACAGTGAATAAAGCAGCCTTTCCATTCGATGTGTTCAAAAGAGCAAAAACACCACTTCTGGGAAAACCAACGCACAGATTTTTTTGAAAAGGGGTGGTTATTCCAGGTCAAATGGAGTAACCCCATGGGGACTTCATTATTATAGTTTATTATGATAATATTATATAATAATGTTTAAAAAATGTACTTATACATTTTTGAAGTGTACACTCGTGTTCAAGGTGTAAGGAAAATGTTTTACAACTTTTTATGTGGCTCCACCACGTTTTGTCAAACCAGAAATCTGAATATACTGTAATTGAATTCTGAAATCGGTTATATATTTGGAAAACATTTTACAAAAATGTTTGATATCAACGTGAATGTGAGATTACATTTCTGAAACTTAATCCCCCGGTTTCACAGATAAGGCTTAAGCCTAGTCTTAGACTAAAATGTAAGTCTTAGCTGTTTCAACTGAAATAAACTTGCACTGACTGATCTTAAAATATATCAGTACCTTTGTTTTGTCTCAAGATGCACACCAGTAATGTTTTTCTATAAGCATGTTTATAAAAATTACTTAAATGTCCTAATTGAACTATGGCCTAATCCTGGCTTAGTGTAAGCCCTGTCTGTGAAACCGGGCCAATGTTTCTTCATCTCAGATATCACTGAGCCATAACAACAGTTATTTTTGTGTCACAGTGAAATCACTCCAGAAGGGAGAAGAATCACAAAGCTGGATCAGATTCTACTCAATGGCAATAACATCACAATGGTATGATCAATTATTGAGTTCACCTTTAAATCACCAACAATCAACTATATTTCACGCTTAATGAATTGACAACTTTTGCTTCTAGATTAGTTTAGTGTATGAATATGAGTAAAGCTCTTATGTAAGTTTATTGTTTTAGCCAGTGTTTAATGCTCTACATCTACCAACCCAACTGTTAGGATTCAGTGAAGTTGGGTCATATAGAAGGTTATATTTCAAGGTTTTTTTTTTTCAGTATTTTGACTACAACTTTTTACTGTATTTTACTAAAACTTAAAAAACAAAAACACACAAGTTTTCTAAATCTGTCATTTTTGCTGATGTTCTTTAATACGGACTCTTAAAATGTCAAACCAAGAAACTAGAGGAAGCCCACAGATCTAAAAACACGCTTTAAAATCCCAGCCTATCCCTGACTATATTAATCCATTTCAAGCATTACCAAACTGTCATTGCATTAATAGATGAATGCTAATCAAAATGACATTACTTTGTCAAATGTAATGAAATCATGTGTTTGTTTGTTTTTTTTCCCAGTTGATTCCAGGAGGAGAAGGACCTGAAGTGTGAAATATGTAGCATCTTCCGCAAAATAAATATACAATTTATGTTCCTGTTTCATGAAAGAAACGTGAAAATTGATCACTTATTGTTTTCAAACATTCATTTTCATTTTATGAGAGGAGAATTTCCCACATTAGTTATTTCTATTCTTTAACTGATCCAAAAAGTTTTTGTAAACATTTGTTGCTTGTTACAATAAAACAAATAAAATGAATTGGACTGAGTTGGAATTCAGGTGTATGTTATAATAGCATTTGGTGTGATAGACTCCTGAAGTGTGAATGAACTGAGGATATTTTGTGAAGTCATCATTTTTGGTTTTAATGTGGTTCTTTGCTTTAAGAAAATGTCACATTTGTGAGTTTGTGCGTTTTCCTGATTTATTTTGTATATGCTGAAATAAATGTACATGTAGAGTTATTTGAACTCATTTGTACCACAACACACTGTATGTTTATGACTGATTTAACAAGTTTACTAACAAACCACTTTAAAGGTGTATCTGTAGAGTGTCAAAAATCATGTGAAGAAATGAGAAATTCTGAAAACTGGTCTAGTTGTAGAACTGCGCTTGTCTCAGTACATGGAGGGCTTCTCTTCTCCTTTAGGATTCGTCACTTTCTCCAGGTTCTTGCTGATGACATCATAGAGTTCAGCCTGAGAAACAACAGACATCTGAATCTTCAGCCATACACTTGTGTCCACAATTATCATGATTCATTCATAAAGGCCATATCTCCACGATGAATCGGTAGCATTTCTCATTTAGAAGCTGTTTGCTGAATGAATAAATGTAAGCAACTCACATAGAAACCACGAATGTCAAGCACAATCACTCTAATCTCAGAGTATGCTGCTTCATCCTTCTCGTGCACCAGAGAGCGGTAATCCATCTGCCAAAAGAACATATATTTATTGTTACACAAAAAGGGTATGAAAGTGTATTTCAGAACTATAAAAGTGATTGTAAAACAGATAGTTCCGGTCCTTGATTCTGATTGGTTGAACTGTGTTCGAAGCTGTTGTAAATTACTCTACAAAAATACACCTTTTTTTTTTACGTCTGTGTGTTGCTCGGCAACCGCTTTGTTGCAACCACAACCGTTTCTGAAGAAATACATTTTTTGGCGTAAGAATAATGTTTATCATTACATTTTATTTGCTTTGTTTTATTTTGTGAAACCTTGCTACTACACACATGGAATATCCGTTTTATAAAAGCAATAAGCCCAGTGAAGCCGTGGTTTACAGTGAATTTATAACAGCTAAGGGGCGTTGTTAGGCACGACGTGAAGCGGCTTACTGGGGCTTATTGCTTTGAAACTATACTGTAAATCTTTCCGAAGTGATGGGACAATGTAAATCTGGTGATTTACCTCCAAATAGTTAAATATGCAAATTATGTAATAATTGTCTAGAATTTTTAGAGAAAACTACAGATAAATTGAAATTAATAATATAAAATGTATCACTGAATGGATTTAATTGCTTTGTACTTGCCTGTTCGTATTCTTAAAATGGTGGGGGATGTTTATTACGCCTGAACATTGTAATCACATTTTCTTGCAAAATTGTAATTTCTGAAATACTCAGTTTCATTGTTGAGGGCTACAGAATGCTCAGAGTTGTACAAATTTTGTGTTTGCACAGAGTACTCGAATGACCTCTTAACTCATGAATCAAAGGGTTGAATGGCAAAAACCGAGAACATGGTATTGAAAGCCCTATTTAATAACTGTGGCTATACAAAAAAGGAATGAAACTAATAAGTTGATTTGACAGGTCACACTTACCACGTGTGTGTCTTTGGAAGCTTTTGCCACTGCATCACCCCTCTCTGAGAAGTACCTGCACATAAACACACCTTCATTACCAACATGACAAAATGAATAAATGTGGGCAGTGTAAAATATATTGCACTTTTACAATCTTCAGTAAACATAATGTACTGAAATAGTTGGTCATACTTGTTAATGTTGGTCTGAAAACCCTCCACCTTGGTCTTCACAGCAGTAATTCTCTCAAGGATTTTTTCCTAAAATATCAATATCAGTCATTTTAACTGCTGCTTATCTTTGAGATTCAGAATAAAAAACATTATGTGGTATAAAGCATGCATTTAGAAGCAGTCTGCGCCTTTTAAGGTTTAATAACCTGAATTGCAACTCCAAAATCATTTCCATCCTCTATTTTTGGAATTAGATGAGAAATCCAGCAAGAAACCTGAAAAAATAAAAGAATAAAGCTGTCACTACTGTATTTCTGGGAAAATGCTGAAAACTTATTTATGAGTTAATTTTGTCTACTTACAGTGATGCAGGTCTCCTTCAGAGCCATTATCTCTGGTTTTACAATATCCAGCAACTTCACAATCCTCTCATTTCCTTTGATGAAGCCACACTTGGGAGCTGACACAAGAAACAAGAAATCAGTGTTTACACAGTGTTTCAGATAAACGTGCCTTTCTCAAAATCAGTTATTTGTGTGTCATCTTTACAAATTTCCCATTCATAAACACGATTTCACTCAGTTATTCATGTACTCATGACTGCATGAGGAAAACAGCTTATACTGTAAATCATACAGAATTAAGTTTTTGAAAATCTAAAATAGTTTTGTGTGAGGGGTAGGGTAAGGGGATAAGAAAACACTGTTTGCACAGTATGAAAATCATTATGTCTATGGAATGTCCCGATAATACATGGAAACCCAAAGTGTGTGTGTGTGTGTGTGTGTGTGAGTGTGTGAGTGTGTGTGTGTGTGTGTGTGTGTGTGTGTGTGTGAAATTACCTTTCTTCTTTTTCTCATCATCTTCATTTTTATCTGTCTCCATCTCCTGTTAAAATATTAAACGTTTGAAATCTTTTTATTTAATTACATTTTTTCTTTTCCTTTTTATCCCCCATATTAATTAAAAAAAGCATCATTTTGAATCACAAGCTGGATGCCAACCTCATCTTCTGGAGCAGGGGGGTCCGGAATGGGAATGTCCAGGGGTGCATGGAGAGATGAGAGGTCAGTGATACTGAAGTCATCCCCCTAAAACCATAAAAGAAAAGTATTTAAATTCAGTTGTCACTGAAGTCGAGGTATTGCTCAAATGTGACCCTGGACTACAAAACCAGTCTTAAGTAGCACGGATATATTTGCAGCAATAGTCACAATACTTTATATGGGTCAAAGTTATCAATTTATGCCAAAATGATCAATTTTATTCTTTTATGCCAAAAATCATTAGGATATTAAGTAAAGATCATGTTCCATGAAGATATTTTGTAAATGTTCTACCGTAAATGTGTTCATTTCCCAAGGACACGCATACATGAATACTTAAATGTATTGGTCACTTTCAATAAAAGCATCTGCCAAATGAACAAAGGTACCTTCAGCAGGTTGTCAAGCTGTGAGATCTTCAGAGGTATGTGATTGGAGAACAGCTCTTCTGCCTGTCAACCCAATGAATATTGTCAACACAAACAACCATAATGCAACGATCTCAAATTTAGCCTGTGTGTGTATTATTTCAATTGAATTCATACCTGCTTATACAGTGACTGGCGGTAGTTTTCTATCTGGATGAAAGCAATACAAATGTACAATTACAATTCAAACACCATCTTTGTCCATGAACATGATCGCGCCTTCCATGCTTACTTTCACTTTCAACATCCGTGGATGAGGAAGTGTGACTCAGGATTTTTTTTTTTTTTACATATAAGCAGAGATCGCCAGCAGTGTTTGATGTTCAATAACTGCCAAACAAACAACACAAGCCCTTTAAAACCTCATACTGAGGAGACATACTGTCAACAGTCGTTTACTTTTACTGCACTCTGTTGAGAGTGGAAATACTTAGTTTAAATTCTACAGAGATGAACTTACCCTCACTGCGTTATCAGAGTTTATCTTCAGTACTTTAGTTTTGGACATAATGAATGTAAATGTTCGTTATTTTCAGACAAAGAGATCGCGGTACTGTGAGCAGCAGACGTTCAGGTGCCTCGCGCACTAGCTTTCACTTAACAATACTTTCGATTTCTTGATGACGCCCACAACCCCCGAAAAGATCCAATGATTGCTTTGTGTTTAGATCACTGCACATTACTCATTCATTCGCCGCGTCAGTCACATTTCTCATTCACACAACCTATTTTCTCTTTCTTCTGTTATTATATGAACAGCTTTTCTATTCTCAAATGCAAAAATATGATCATTTCATTTAAACACTGGCAGTGGCAAAATTGACCACCTGTTGTCCTAAGTAACAATAGAGGGCGCAGTCAGTCAGATATCAGCACTGGAGAGAATTAAACCTCCCGGATTTCATCAAAAATATCTTAATTTGTGTTCCGAAGATGAATGAAGTTCGTACGGTTTAGGGTGAGTAATTAATGACCAAATGTTCATTTTGGGGTGAACTATCCCTTTAACATTGATTGCAACAGTTTTTATTGTAATTTATTGAACTGCAGTTTAAAGCCTTTGAACACAGGATATGTACGTGTCCACCATGAAAAGTTAAAGGGATAGTTTAAAAAAAACAAAAAACAAACAAAGCCAAAACAATTGATTATGGGGAGAGGGAGAGGGGATAAGGATCACCAGGAAAGCATTATTTAAATTTCTTAAAGGTGACATATTATGCCCCTTTTTACAATATGTAATATAATTCTCAGTAACTGTGAAGTTTCAGCATAAAATACCCCACAGATCATTTATTATATCGTTGTGAAAATGCCTATTTTGAGTGGAAGCAGAAACACTCTATATTAGAGCATGTGTCTTTAAATGCAAATGAGCTGCTGCTCCCCGCCCCCTTTTCCAGAAGAGAGCAGTGGACAGCTCGTACCTGCTGAAAACATGTTTTGGTAAATAAAAAAAAAAAAAAAACATCTGTTTTGGTTCTGATTATCATGTTGATCACACAGAAATCATGCGTTTTAATCCATATTAGTTTAAACTTGTGATATACGGTTTTCTGATTGCACACATCCGAAGCACACAGAAATTGGCTGTCACAGCATGTGAGTACTGTTCTCATTCACAAACGTTTATGTTAAAAACAGCGTTAAGTTACAAAAACAGTCGGTTATGTCTGTGAAGGTAAACAGCTGGGAAATAAATCGCATGTTTATTTTAGATCTGTGTGGCAGCAGCAATATACAGTAAATAAATCAATAAATCCACTGCTGTGTTGTCTCCTCTGAGGCTGGGAATCTAAATAGTGTTCTGTGCTCGTCTGTGCAGCCAAAGACAGAACAGTTAGCATGTTTTGCTCAAACTTTCGCCATGGCATTAGAACTGGTACACCGTTGTCGCTGGTTGGTAGATGCACCGGGGACCTGATTATAGCACTTAAAACTTGGAAAAGTCAGATTTTCATGATATGTCACCTTTAATGACACAGGGTTAATGAGAAGAATATGAGCGCAGTTAAAAAGACATTATGTTACACACTCTTGTACAGTAGGTGGCGGTATGCACCTAAAAGTTGTTTGCAATGCGCCATTAACCAAGAGAAGAAGAAGAAGAACAACTGATTATGGATGTGTTCTACTAAAAACCTGCAGGCGGCAGTAACGTGCGACATATGCAAGTGCACCGTTGTCACGAAGAAAAGGCATGTCCTTTTCCTTCGAGTTCTTGTGAAGTAAACAGTCAAATATTCTTGTGTTAATGTGTTTGATTTAATTATTGGGATTTTATATTTGATTACTGGAAAAAGGAAAAACACACAACGGTAAGTGTATTCTTCTATGGATATCTGTGAACATGATTAATAAAGCGGCTGTGATCAACGATTCTTAGATGTAACGTTACACTGTATTGCGTACGTCAGTTTTTTAATCACTCAATCGTTTATCGTCACATGACGCGATTTTAATCCCGTACTCACGTTTCTTCATAGTGTGGAAAGACTTGGTTGAAATCCAGCTGGAAACCCTGTAAACTTTAGTCAGTGGCAGATCTGCTAATTTAAAGACAACGCCTGTTTGAATTAACGTTAAATGTTATCTTCAGATGATATCAAGGCGTTTGAAATGATAAACACCAGCCTGTGTGAACATCGAGCAGCCAACTAACTTAGCCGTTCACACACGAGACGTGTTTAAACGGTTTCTACTTTCATAAACGGGTAATTTCTGGCCATAGATTTTGAGGATTGCAGTATCAAAATCTAGAAAGACACCTTCCTGGATTGATTTAGTGGGCAGTTTGTTTTGATTTGCTTTGATTTTGCATGTTCAGTCATTTTGCATCCTTTCACCCATCTTCCAAACAAACTGCTTGTGTAGTGTTGGGTAGCAGGGATGCTGGAGTATCTCGGGCCGAAGGCAGGGAAACACCCTGATGGCCAGTCCATCACAGGGCTTACACACATTTTCACTCACACTCTTACTGTCTCCAGTTTCATCTATCCTTTATGTCATTGGATTGTGGTGTTAAACTGGATTACCTGCAAAAAACCCTTATCAACACAGTGAGAACATGTAAACAGAGTTTGATTCGTTCATCTTTGTGTAAGGAACACACTGAATTTTAAATAATTATTTATAGACAATCATATGGACTACTCATTCATCTGTTTCAGCCATGTGATATTTTCTGCTCATCTGCAATCTGCCATATTTATATGATCATCAAACACATGAACAGAAAGACAAATAAAAAAAATATTGGCCAGTGGATTCATCCGTACCAGGTCCACAAAGACATTTTTATATTCCTGTTATAAGACAAAGACTACAATCTAAAAAAAAAAATGCTGCGTTTTTTTTGTTTGTTTGTTTGTTTTTGTTTTTTTAACCCAAATGCTGTGTTCAGCCTGTTGGGTCATTTTATTGGGTTATTTTTTATATTTTTACCCAGGTGCTGGGTAGTTTTTCTGCTCTCTAAAAAAAAATGCTGTTTTTTTTTTTTATTTTTTTTTTAATATAACCCAAATGCTGGGTTCAGTCTGTTGGGTCATTTTACTGGGTTATTTTTTAATATTTTTTACCCAGGTGCTGGGTAGTTTTTCTGTAACTAAGCTGCTGGGTTATTTTTTCTACCCAACTGCTGGGTTGAGCCTGTCTTCGATGAAACAACCCAGCTGCTGAGTCAGATCTCGGGCTTTTTGCGTCCTCTACAGAAGAGAGCGGTTCTCAGCGCCGCTGATTTGGTGCACTTCTTCAGTGAAACAAAGGTTTGTATACACAATTTAATTTATAAAGTCTTTACTGTGCTGTAATTTATATTATTTTACACAATGCAACATAAGGACGAGATGTCGGTAAGCTGCGTCAGCGGCGGTTGTTTCGCATTATGTAAATGCCTTTTGCCTTGCATAACATAAACTGATTTTATTGGTTATAATACTGAATTTCAGGGATGTGATGAGATCTTGTGGCACGAGATCTCGCGAGATCCGATGTGTTTCGCGAGAACGTGACAATGTCCTCGCAAATCTTTTTTTGCAGTGTTTACATTAGAGCTGCACGATTAATCGTTTAAAGATCGCAATCTCGATTCAAACACCCACACAATCCTATTACGACTGTTTCACATTGCGAGTGTCAGTGGAGCGTGAGAAGCACGTTTTGTTGCTGCCCATGTTAATGAATCATTCATGCTGCTGCTGATCCAGAAAGAGCAACACAAACAGTCTTTTCAACCACACATCATTATTTTTGTGTTACAGACATTTAAATAACAAGTACTGGGATAAAAGTTTATAGTTTGGGTATAAACACTTATTCTCTACAGTAGCGATCAAAACGAAAGTATCTTAATACTTGTATGTATTGTAACGCTTATCCTCTTCCGCCAGGAGGTGGTGACAACTGCCCGCTTAAAAAAAAAAAAAGGAAAAAAAAAAAAGCGTTTGTCATTGAATCATTCATTCAGGAGATTCCAATTTCCAATTGTGAAACAAGTCTTTATGAATTGAGACTCCTTCATTGAATATTTTTTTATTTTTATTTATTTTTTTGTTCAAACTAATGTTTTTTTAAAAAGACTTTTAAAAAGCAGTGAACATTTTAAAAGTCTCTTTAAAAAATATATTAGTTTGAACAAAAAAATAAATAAATAAATAAAAATAAAAAATATTCAATGGAGTCAGTGTCTCAATTCATAAAGACTTGTTTCACAATTGGAAATTGGAATCTCCTGAATGAATGATTCAATCACAAATGCTTTTTTTTTTTTTTTTTTAAGCGGGCAGTTGCACCTACATTTTTTTTTGCATTTTGTGTTTTTTCAGTTGAATAAAAGACAGTTTTTCCCTATATATTTCATCATTGAAGATTTCTTTAAAAAAGTCTAAAAATCTCGTCTCGTTCTCGTGAACCCAGTCTCGTGTCTCGTCTCATGGGATAAGTGTCTCGTCACACCCCTACTGAATTTCATTTAATTTGTTTAAATATGTTGATCTCAGTACTGTTTGTTTATGGGCAGGTGATGGAGTCAGTCACGGCATGTATCCGCTACGAGTGAAACAGGAGGTGGCAGTCTGAGGTTTGCAGTTCCCCCGCAAACAGCAGTCCATCACTGGCTCAGATTTCGGTGACACACCGGCATGAGAATTAGCACTATTAGCACTGAAAAGTGATTACAGAGAACGGTTGAATACACAATTATTGAATACAATTAAAATGCTACTTTTAAATGTTAAATTGTTATTTCGAAAATGCTTGTTAAACAAGTTTAAATGTATGTAATATTGTAAACTATGCTATATTCACTCAAATAAATTCAATTAGTTTTATATTTTGTCCATGGGTGTTCTTGCTTGATAGTAAATGTTTATCTTTTGATTATTGCTGTTGCCTCTATTAATTCTGAGTGTGATTTTTTTATTTTTATTTATTTATTTTTTTATTTCCAGCCCATTTTAAGCTAGCAATATAATAATTTTTAAACAATAGTTGACTTAAAACAACCCAGCATGTTGGGTAAAAACATTTAACCCAACCAGCTGTCAAAATAACCCAGCATGTGTTCTGTCCAATATTAACCCAGCGCTGGGTTGCCAAATAACTCAAGTTGGGTTGTTTTTAACCCAGCAGTTTTTAGTGTATATTTATATGTATAGTGTATATTTACATGCATAAAATTATGACCCCCTTGTTTTTAGATGGGTGAGGTGGAGTTGTCGTGTCTGGCTTACGCCAAAATGTACCTACATGCAAGTCAGTTTCCTCGCTGCAGTGTGAATGGCCTGCTGTTGTCCTCCAGTCCAGCAGGGGCAGCTGTATGTATCACAGACTGTGTGCCGCTGCTCCACTCGCACTTGTCTCTGGCTCCAATCACACAGCTCGCTCTTACGCAGGTGAGTGCACCTTTAATAAATATATGCAATGGGAAAATTGTCATGCTGCTGCACTTAACTCCACGAGTGCCATTAAAATATTGCAACAGTCGTTATTTTTTATCTCTGATATGATTTTTTATTGCAGAACTACAAACATAGTGAATGAGTATAATAACGTCATTGTGTCATTAGCTTTAAGATTTAAAAAGGTTGTGAAAGCAAAATTGCTCAGTGAGAGAGTAACAGGTGAAACATTTTGGACTTCCTTAAACTAAAATGATTTTGCTTTGGTGTCAATATCCATTAAAGGGCTAGTTCACCCAAAAATGAAATGTCATAATTTACTCACACTAATGTTCTTCTAAACGTGTATGACTTCTGTTTATTTTGGGAACACAAAATAAGATATTTTATTATTCTCTCTTATTTTTGTCCTTTTAATAGAAGTCTCAACATTTTCAAGCTTCTCTCATGACAAGCGAGCACATTTGAGCTTTTGTTAACGGTATTTGAAGTGTATTGAATCTTCAAGATGTTGGGATCCAGCTACTCTTAATACAGCAGTGATGGCGAGGGATGCAGTGTCGCTTGCTGGTCACAAATTATTGAGAGAAAAAAAAAAGGTCTAAAAACTCATTTAATGGGCTAAAACTAGCTTTGGTAGGTAGTATGTGTATTCCAGAACAATGTGTATTCCAGACATTGAAAGTCAGGGAATTTTATATATTTTTTATATATTCTTTTTTATTCCAAGTCATGGAATATCAGGGACTTTTGTTTGTCAACTCCATTCAGTCCTCGCGCGCCGTGTTCTGTGTAAACAGCGTGCACAGACATGCGCGAGCCTCCGCGTCTTTCTTGCGCCTAAATGGGCAAATACATACAAAAGTATAAAAATACCCGCCTTGGCAAGTAACTTTGTAGCTTTAACAATGATTAATCTATATTTAATTTATAAAGTGGAGTACATGCACCCGTTCGATCGGCCGTTTTTTGTTTTATTTTAGAGCATCTTCTGTTCCGTGCTTGCACACAAACTGCACTGCAGTCATTTTCCCAAATGCCATATGTGTGGAAATATTACGTTATTATTTTTATTAGTCTGTAAACGGCCATTAACAGAAGCTAGAGACGCTGAAGACGGACGCAAAGAGGAGAAAATACCATAGCAGGCAGAACAAGATCACTGTTCATGATGCGCGAAAAAGGCGAGTCTGTCCTCCAACAAAAACGACCCTATACGACCTATATGGGCGTATTGTTTGGAGGACAGGTTGGTTTTATTGAAGCCCGTTTCCGCCACTGAATAAAAAATAAAACAAGGTAATTGCGACTTTTTATCTCACAATTCTGACTTTTTTTTCTCACAATTGCGAGATATAAACTCGCAATTCTGACTTTTTTCTCAGAGGTGTGAGATATAAAGTCGCAATTGCGAGATAAAAAGTCAGAATTGCGAGATATAAACTCATAATTCTAAGATATAAACTCGCAATTGCGACTTTTTATCTCACAATTCTGACTTTTTTTCTCGCAATTGCGACTTTTTATCTCGCAATTCTGACTTTCTCGCACCATAGGAAACAACTCTCCGTGTAAGGCTTTGCAGTGCTTTGTTCAATTTGCACTATCAAAATGAACTAGATGAATGTTGCGTCCAAATATGATTTTTGAACAAACATAAACTCATTATTCTCCATTTCTGTGTTTGCGCTCGCGGTTGGACAGTACCATTACCGCGGGGTGCGGTGCGGGAGGGTGGACTGCGCGCACAGCTTTCAGACACAACATTATTCTTTTCTTTATAGTTCTGACTTTGAGGCAGCTTCTATCGCGTTATTTTAATAACAGCTGTCAAGTAAAGAGCGTATTATTGTAACACGAGAGTGGATATATGAATGCACGCAGGTGGATTCCCTTCACTCTCGCATAAAGCGCGCTTTCATCTCTATGTTCTAGCTCTAGAATTATCTTATCTCCTGTATTTAATGTTGTAAGATATCGACCAAGCAAGACATCCCCGATGAAAATTGTAATTAAATTAAGGATTCATTATTTACTAGTTAGTATTAGTTATTATTTTAAGTAATAATTTTAGTCAATTATATATGAAGCGTTCAGATGCAAAAGCCTCTTAAGTGCCATCTGAAATTTTCTTCTAAAATGAGCATTTTTGTCAGGCTCCTATGTTTGTTCAGTTATTTCACTGTATACATATATGTATATATGTGTGTATATATATATATATATATATATATATATATATATATATATATATATATATATATATATATATATAATATAATATAATACAATATACACACTTTTGTGATTTAAATTATCATTGCTATAGACAATAATAATGTAACGTTGTATGTATCTATAAGTTGGTCTCATTCTGGTTGCAGTTCTGGCTGTAAACTAGGTAGTGTAAAATCTAAGAAGCATATTCAGGAAAACGTTTATGAAAATGTACAAACACAGGAAGCCTATAGCCTATATTCCAGATAAATGCCATCTAATTCAGGGGTGCAAAATTCAGTTCCATGAGGACCACAGCCCTGCAGAGTTTAGTTCCAACCCTGCTCAAAAACACTGTTGTTTTTTAAAAATATGTTCTGATTTATAGCTGAACCGTGTGTATTTGGGTTGATGCTAAACTTTGTAGTATAAAATGAGTTAGGCTACTATTATAGTATTATAGGATTATTATGGCTAGATGAAATAAAGCATGACGTACAGAGTAGGCCTAGTGATGTTCTGGTTTGGCATCATCAGTAACAACATCTACTCGTAAGTCACTCAGAAAAGTTCTGATGAATGAAGTATTGGCCTATGCTTTTGAAGGACAGTCGGATTCTGCTGTACCAGCACATAAAGGGATTTCTGGAAATAAAGCTGTCGATAAGCTAGTAATAATAGTGTTACAATAATACGTTTTTGACTTGACAGCTGTTATTAAAATAACGCGATAGAAGCTGCCTCAAACTCAGAACTATAAAGAAAAGAAGAATGTTGTGTCTGAAAGCTTTGCGCGCCGTCCCCCCTCCCGCACCCTGCCCCGCGGTAATGGTACTGTCCAACCGTGAGCGCAAAACACAGAAATGGAGAATGAGTTTTTATGTTTGTTCAAAAATCATATTCGGACGCAATATTCATCTAGTTTCTTTTGATAGTGCAAATTGAACAAAGCACTGCAAAGCCTTACACGGAGAGTTGTTTCCTATGGTGCGAGAAAGTCAGAGTTGTGAGATATAAACTCGCAATTGCGAGAAAAAAAGTCAGAATTGCGAGTTTATATCAGAATTGCGAGTTTATATCTCACAATTCTGAGAAAAAAAGTCAGAATTGCGAGTTTTTATCTCGCAATTACGAGAAAAAAGTCAGAATTGTGAGATAAAAAGTTGCAATTACCTTGTTTTATTTTTTATTCAGTGATGGAAACGGGCTTCCATAGTGTTTACAGCGGTAATCAAGGAAACGCTGTATCACTGGTCCGTAAGCACCACCTGCTGTCAGAGAGAGAAATTGCATCTCATTCAACCCATCTGCTGTTTCTGTTTCTGTTTCACATAGCATAATTTTACAAAGCTGAAGTCACACCATTCTGTTTTACTTCAGATTTTGAAATTATGCCGTCTAATATAAATCAAACTTTGCACGTTTTTTTTTTTTTTTGGATAGATTCATGACTAAAATGCAGTGGTTGCCTTGCCGCTAATTTCAAATGGCAATGAAAAATCAAGGTGCAACACAGAGTGAAGAATATGCAAATGTTATTTTATAAGTAATTATTCAGTTTCTGTATCTGAACAACACCTACAAACATAGAAATTAAATTTTGCTTAAGTTTTTATCTTTGTGCTATATATTTAATTTTGCCATTACTTGCAATTTGTTCATTTGTTCTTATTTACTGGCTGTCACTTGTCTTTAATAATGTTTGAACTTTTTATTTGTTAGGGCAGTGGTTTTTGCTTTTTTTTATTTTTTATTTTTTTTTTTTTTAAATCCTTATCGTTGAGCCCTGGGCTATTTTTTCAGTGCCATTTTATTTCCATTCCGCTCGTCAACTGGCAATCACTTAAGTCCAATGCAGTCACCAGGCTGTATCGGTTAACTAAGGCAAATATGCCAGAAAATGTTCATTTTTAGGAGCTTTGGCTACAAACTGACCACTTCAAAGACTGAGTTAAAAAAAAAAAAAAAACTTGTGAAAATGTCAAAGTGCATTTAACGGGTAAAAGCAAAAAAAGTGCTCAGCACAACAGCAGCCTGTTATTCCGTTCATTATAGCTCATAGAAATTCAGCTTTTTAGTCATTGAAAGTCAGGGAAAAGTCAGGGAATTTGACATTTGGCTTAGAGTGGGAACCCTGATAAATGATGGTTTAATATATTTTGCTTATTATCTCAGTTAATGATTTTGGTTCAAGTAGATTTACATATTCTTGTGAAATATCCAATATTTACATTTTTGATTGCTTTCATTTTTATTATTATTATGGGACTGCAGTTTGAAAGAATTGAATATAGAATGATCTATATTATAGCAGCAGCATTAACAGCATGACATCGTATTCCGCATTTGTAAGTCTCTTTGGATAAAAGCCCCTGCTAAATGATTAAATGTAAAAATAATTGAATTTAAATGCTTTTTTAATAGAATACATGCCAATATTTCTTGTTGTAGGTCGACGTTTGGTGTTCACAAACGCAGAAAGGATTGTGGGATATTATCAAGCCAATGCTTGTGTCTCAGACAGCAGGTACTCCATATTTTTTTTTCATCTTACCCGAGTTCATTTTACTTTTCTCTTACTGGTTTTTGTTTTTATTTTTTTTTTGTTTTTTCCAGCCCTACACCGTGTGCATTGAAGATTGCAGAGAAGATCTTTGAGCAGTGTAACAATGCTGTTTTGCTTATGGTAATTTAGAAAATGTCACCTTGATACAAAAGTTTATTGGTAAAGTGCTTTTTTTAATGGGAAAAAAATGTTCCCTCTGCCTCAGATTGATGGAGAAAAGATGTTTCCAGGCTGCCGTGTTCCTCCAATCGTGATGTATGAGCGTAAAGACGCCCGCTGGGCTCTCAAAGACAAACACACGTAAGACAAATCTCAAAAAATTTGTTGATGATGATAACGCTGCAGTGTACTTAATTAATGACGTGTATTCCTTAGAATAATGCTTCGACAGTGGGAAGAAACCTGTTCCATAGTTAATCAGCTGTTCAGCTCTGGTGATCAAACGCTATTGGTGGACTTTGACAGCCATTTGGATGACATCACAAAAGATTGGACCAATCAGAAACTCAATGCCAAGATCATGGAGCTCATCTCCCCAGCCAATGGAAATGTTTAACTGTGTAGACTAAATCTTCTCACGTCATAGTTTTCTTCCCCTCTAATTGTGTTTTTAAGATTATTGGACTCATTATTTCATTTTGACACATTTATATGATATAAATGATGTCCTCAGATATGCAAAAAGAAACATTTTCTTTTGTTTGTTATAATTTGGTGCTTTGACCCTAAAAATAAACATAAACTTATACTGAGGTTGACTCGTAATACAAGGAGCATATTTTTTCTTACTTTGATAAATTTAATCGCCTGTTATATTTTAGTAATTTAACAATAAGCTATTAATTGGTTTGTTTTTTTTAATATCTCTATCTATCTATCTCTCAACATTAAAGTAATCTGTAATAAAACTATGTATGGTTCTTCAGGTGCTGTCATTACATGGGGTTCTCCATTTTACAGACTTAATAGGAAAAACAAAATGTGAAGAAAAAAGATTTTATGTTGTCATGAAGTAGTGTAGTATTTAGCTTTAACTATATGAAGGTTAGAAGTCTAATAATTTAGATGATTTCTTCCAGCAAAGAGTAGTGTGTGTATGGTTCATGTGAAGTGTGTCCCACAATATGTGGATCTTCAGGTCTGTCTGGAGCGTATATTTGTTTTGATGCCTTTTTTCCCCACTGCAGCACTGCTGACGTTTGCGTTTCTTACCCTGTATGACTGACTGACTTCTGTGGAACATAAAAGTAAATATTTAGAAAAGTTTCGCAGTGATTTTTTTATTATTATTTATTTTTTTGTCCATGCAATGAAAGTCAACTGGGAATGACATGGTTTGGTTAATGGCATTCTCTAAATTACATTTCCCCCCTCCCCCCAATCTATTTCACTTTAATTTGGCACGACCCTTTGTGTGGTGTCCCCTTCTCACAGTTAACTTCAAGAGAGCAAAAATTTGCTCTTTGAGTTACACATTGGGTTGATTCAAGTAAAATCAAAGTGTTGTTTTGGAACCGATAGCCTCAAGTAAGTTCAGTTTAATCAAATCACAGTTCAATAATTTCAGTGTTACTGTCACAATAAATTAAGCCTGCTTTCTGGAGTACCCTCCAGAGGGGGCATTAAATCACAAATATTATGACATTATTAAGGCCCTATAGGTGCAGTTCTGATGCAACTTGGAGTGAGTCCTCAGAATGTCCTGTGGTATGTGTATGTCAAGATTTGTTAAGTTTGTACATTGAAGTCAGGAGATTCAAGTCAATTTACATCGCTTTGACAAATCAATAACTTTTTTATAACTTGTTGCCAGCATTGTCTCTAGCTGCTATGCATGAAATTTGGTGAAGATCAGATCAAGGGCCTAGGAGGAGTTTGAAAAAGTGGGGTTTTCAGTAAATTAAAAATGGTTGAATAATTTTATAGATGGAAGTGTAATCGGATGTATACTGGTAAGATATTTGGTAGGGCTTGACTCAAGGATTCAGGGGGAAAATAATTTGTTTATAATCTTTAGGGTTTCAGAGTTATGATCCACAGCATAAACTGCCTTAGAGCGCAGTAGTGATTAAGTATTTTTTGTAGGGCAACCTGGAAGTTGCTGTCACCCTGGTTCCTTGATAAAAAATAAAAAAAACAATAGGATGCTTCCATGGGCTGTTAGATTATTGCATAAAATTAGTTTTTGTGGCCAGCAAAAGTTCCTGATTCTTACATGTTTTGTTCATGATAATCTTCACAAATCAACACAACTTTTACGAATTTTGACATGTAAATACAATTGGCAATAAATAAACTACAGTACGATCAGAAGACTACAGTGTCACCATCACTAAACCTCCGACAATTCTTTCAGTCTTTATTTAAAAAAGTTTCCCTTCTGAGTTAGAATAGTTTGCAAGTGCACAATTATAAACACCATAAGGCAGTAAAAAGCGGACTAGTTATTAGATGACCCTTTTCCCGTTTGGCATGATGACGTTTAATGTCCCAACTACCTCTAGTCCCATTTAACCACTTGTTATCAATTGCCTTTTTGCATGACACATGAAAGAATAAATCATAACTGGGTTATTCATATATTTTATGCCATAGATTAAAACTTGATGATATCTTGAACTTGAGTTGACCAAAGATCTTATTTCAGCCATTTAGCCAAAAATAAATAAATAAAAATGAAACATTCAAAAAAAAAAAAAAAACTGACTTAAGAGCTATGAAGCTGGAAGTGCTAAAATACTCCTTTCCAGGTTTTGGCCTGCAAAAATATTTCATCTTTGCAGGTCTCTATAGCGCCACCTACTGTCACACAGATGTGTTTCTGTGAGCCTGCACAGATGCATATGATTGTGACCATCCTGCCATGTTACACCCCTGATACCTGTGTTGTAATTGTGTTTGCATGACTACTGGTGACAAAATTCTTAAACAAGTAGCCTCAAACTCATTTTTCGTGGATAGAATCCAAGAAAAGTGAAGTTCTTGGTTTCTGCCATTACGACTGAGACAGCCAACAACAGAGAAAAAGGCAAGTGACAACATTTATTGCTATTGATTAATTTATTTATAAAACAAGTGATAAATTGAGTGAAACATTAGCGTTGGATGAAAATGTACAGGGTAATTTAATAACCCACTTGTAGTTAACCATGTACATTGTTATTAATGCATTTAATGATTTTGAACATCTTAACTCAGACTCCACTAGGGCAGATGGTATATGCATAGTGGTAAAAATGACTAAATATTTTGTGTTCTTACACATTTTGCTGTGAAACAAACAAAGCTATATTGACTAAAGACATGTTTTATATTACTTATAAATATGTGGCTTTAATATTATATGGCTACATAATTTAAGCATTTGAAGCAACTAATAATTACAATATTTATTTCCACTACCTACAAGAAAGTGTTTATACAAGTTGCCTCAAGTCATGCCATATATAGTTGTTTTTCTTCATTTTGAAGAATGCAGTAAGTGTTATCTTAGAGGTTTGTTACTGCTGCAATACTTCAACAATGTTTAGCGTCACTTCCCCTGTAGGAGACTGGCTGGCCAAACTTTTGAGAATTGCAAAAGAGTCTCTGAGGGTCTTGACCTCTTCTATCTGCGACTCAACCCAGGGGATAGAGATCTGGAGAAAAAAAAAAAAGGAAATTATAAGAATAGTGCTCCCAAAAATAATAATTCTGGTGGAAATGTAAATGTTTTTTGTCTGCCATATCTCAAAAACTCTTATTCATGCTTCTGCTCAATTCTAAACAATCAAAAATATTGCAACACAAAAGATCTCAATATGCAAGATCCAAGTGTCAAGGTGGCAAGTTTTCTTATGTACTAGTTTGAATAAGATGATCTCTTCATATGATTCAAACTCTTTTGTTGTTATAACTCTTTATTTTATTTTTTTTTACCTGTGTTTTCAATTTTGAACTTGCGTTGTGTTTTAGGGTTAACAGAAATGTCTATAAAATTACTGGACAATGTTCTGGCAGAAAATTTCCAGTACATTTTCCATTATTTTGTGTATGATTTGAAGATTCAAATCTGCTGTCACACTTGCAGCTGCTTTTATTTATTTTTTGGAAATTACTTTCATGGTCTCACAGAAGCAGCCTGGACATTATGCAAAACATCTTTTGTGTTTGAAACGACATAAGGATGAAAAATGGCTGAATTAACATTTCACAGCTGCTAAAGTAGCAAAGGTTGCATCCACTTACAGCACAAATGTAGCATAGAATTTGATCCATATACAAAATTGATTGCTGCATTAACATCAGGTCTGTACCTTAATGATGATGTGTTTATCATCGATGTTATCTCCATCATACAGCTCTTCTCCAAAACACAGCGTGATCTCACTTTGAGGTTGTTTTCCTCCACTGCGGAAAGCGTCCAACTCTGAAAGGAACAAAGAAACTTTAAAATTAATCCTGTAATCAATTTAAAAAAGGAATCAGAGGAGGAAAGAGCTGTATGTTTCTAATTTCAACTTTAGGTGTAAAGATCATTTAGTAAACTTTAAAACAGTTTGTCATTCCTTGCCACAGTCACCTCTGGCCTGCTCATTGGGGGGCTAAAAGACTAACGAATTATGGAATAACTTTCTAGAAGAAAGGTGAGCAGTATGACCAAAATCTTGTGCCATGAGATGGGTCATCTTCTATCATGGTAAGGGAAGAAATCAAATGATTCTGCTGCCTTCAATATGTATCAATCACTATTCTCACCTTTTTTCTTTTTTTTTGTAAAAATTTCCACACAATGATGCAAACACAAAGAAATTGTTAAAAAAATCTCAATAAAAATACATTTATCATTGTAATCAATACTCAGACAGCATCCAATTCACATAGACAGACCGTTACACAAACGGTACACACATTTTTATACAATCTATAAATGCACACTTCAGAGCATCTCACAGCTGAATTTGCTGAAGTTTGCAAGGTTTGTGCAATTAAATTTATTAGGCAATTAACTGTTAAACAGAGACAGTAAAGTAATGAAAATGGAGAATGGGTGCATTCTCAGTGTTGTCAAAATAAAAGTCCCACTTCTGGCACAATGGCCAAACAGAAAAATGCATCAGTCGATGCTGATAATTAAAAAATGCAGATATATCGGTCAACCACTATTTAGGACCTATTATTACATTTGTGCCCTCAATTTTAGCACAGCTACAATCCTTCATTAAGGATTTACCATTCAGTCTTATTAGCTAAAATCATATGGATTCAACAAGTTTCTAGATATTTCTGGTATTTTGTAACTAATCCGTTTTAAATGAACATTTAAGCCAAAGAACAATAATGAGCGTAGAAATTTGAATGACCAGTTTTATTTATACAGTGCACAAAATATGCTTGTGAAACACTTACCCTGTTTGAATATATCCTTGCTGAACAGCTGGGTGGGCTCGCTTGCTCTCTCCATTTTACAGGGTCCTGTGGTGGTGTTATGTGGTCCTCTCCAGAACACCCGTCCCTGACAGAAGCGCTTGGCATAGATGCCTCCTCCTGTTGAGGTCAGGACTATTCCACTCTCCATGAAGGGTAGCAATTTGTTAAGAGCGGTCAAACGTGGGGCGAGGCTGGGGTCGGAGCTCATGTCTGATGGGGGGTCTGGGAGAGGGATTCGATGGAAGCCAGTGCCGTTTAGAGACGGTGGAGACGGAGGGACAGGTGAGGGAGGCAGGTAAGCGATCCGAACATCGTTACCCATTATTTCTCGCCGCAGAACCTCCTGACCAATGTAGTGCACGGTTATGTGGAAAGAATGCAGCACTGAAAGAACAAGAACAAAAGAGTTTTAGGAAACCGTTTGGCAAGAGCTTAGAGAATTTTTCGATTTTTTTCTAATCAATAAAAAAAATGTTATTTTTAATCACCTCTCTTCTCGACAGCTTCAAAGGTGAAGTTTACCTGGATATCTTCAGTGTCTCAAGAAAGAGAAGAACGATAATAAATCATTCACCCACATTGCATTATCAGCATTAAACACAAAAGAGCCATGCAAGTTGCACATCAGGGTAAAATCCACAGAGTTAAATTCGATCATTACTGTTGTCAGTCTTCAAGGGGTTTGTCTCCACCTCTGCTTGGAGTGTGATCTCTCTTCCTGTGTGTGGGATGATTTCCTGTGCGCTCTGTAAAAATAGTGCCCAATTAATTGTAGACTCATACAGTACTTTACACTGCAAAACCAAGCTGTGGAATGCAAATGTCTCTTAATGCATGTTCGTGTGTTTACATAATGCTTTTGCAACACAGGCTTTCACTATTTACATGCATGCTGCAAACTGCAATTTAATTAAAGTATGAACAGCATAGCTCCTCAATGATTAGTTATGATGTGCTGGATGTTTTTACCATGTTGATGGACTGGGGCACAGCAACCTCCTCTTTGATCTTTTTGCATGCAATCTGCTCCTCATCTTGCTCGGATTCACTGCATCGCCTTCTGCTGCTCCTCACTGGCTTCTGTCCCTTCTCTTTTTTCACTTTCACCACTCCTATGGTGAGAGAAAAATGAACTAAATAATTACAAAAAGTAATTCCTTTACATATTCATTGCCGTTATCACAGACATTTTGCTGGTAATAAAAGTTGTTTTCATAATTTTCATAATCAGTCAGGTGTGTTTGTTTAATTAATGTTTTAGAATACTATTTCTGCATTCAATCAATCAATCAATCAATAAAAATAGTTATTATTACTGCCTTAGGGAGTGACTTACAGAATGTAAAGAACAAACAACAGATTCCAGAAAGACACTTTACAAACAAACTAGCTAGCCACTGAGAGGGACTGAAAGGCAACTGTTACTTGAAGAATATGAGAAATTTAAATCCTACAGGGTATCAGATAATTTTACAAACTCTTATGACAAACTCTTCTGTGAAATGTAAATATTTAAATAATGTAATTTATGACCTGAGGAAAGAATCTCTCAAGCGCATGAAACAGCACAAGCACTGTTTTGGGTACCTGATGTAGTAAGCAGCCCAAATTAAACATATTTCAGGTTCAAGACAACTTGGATTATCTCTTGTCATTTTTTTCAAATGTGCCCTTTATCATACTAACATGTTTTTCACTATTGTAAATGACATTACTGAGGTTTTTTATGCCACAGCGCACATATTCAACTAATTAAAAATACTCATCCACCGTAGTGGCCTGTAACATTGTGAAATTTACAGACCACATAGAACATGCCACCTGTATTTGGCGACACCTAGACAGCTAGCTCTTTAATGGTCACCTTGTGAAATGTGGAATATCTGTTGTAGACCAATCAAGCCACATGATAGTGGGAAAAATGCTATGAGCAGAGTTAGGGATTTATTTTGTGTCATTTTGTTAACTGGCGAGAACTTTAGAGCCTGAAGAGGCGTAAGAAAGGACCTGAAAGTGTGACTCATGCCAAATGCATGAAAGTTGGAAACCTTGCTAATATCTGTATATTTTTCACATCCCTTGGTTACCTTGTTCTTCTAGTGGTACGAGGCGGTACACCTTGTAAGGTTCTGAGATATCCAGCTGTGACCTTTCAGTGACCTCACAAAACTCTGGACTTTTGTTGAGGGCACAGCGAAGGCGAGTTTTCCAGGATGCAGGGTCTGAATTTCCATTCTCCAAAACCTTCCCTTTAAACTCTGCCCAAGCCTTAAATGAAAAATATTCAAATGAAAATTTCAACCAACAATTTTCAAATGGCTTGCATGCTTAAAATAAGTAAATTACAGATGAAACTCCTTTTCTAATTCAGTCTGACCATAAATGTGTAAATTATTTATCATCAATAGAAGTCTAAAAATCATCGCTTGCGTTTGCAAATGACTGCACTAAGTGTTGAGTGCACTAGATAACACTAGCACTTGGGAAGTTGTTCATTGTGTAAAAACGAAGAAGCAAGGGCACAGAGAGAAAGATAGTGCCACATTTGGACCTTGAAAATAGCTGCATCCTCCTCAGTTCGGAAATCTTGTTTTCCTGCATGTTTCCATGGGATACGAAACATGGTTTTCTCAGGGTTCTCCCACACTAGGCCATGATACTTCCCACTGTTAACCTACATCCCAAAGCACACACAATAGAGAAACAAACCAAAAGTCATCAACAACAAACAAAAACATACCGTGAAGCACAAGAGATTGTTATAAGATAAAACATTTGAAAGAGAGAAAACTGCAGCAGAAAAAGTGAATGTCTCAAATCATGAGAGGTTTACAAGAAATGTGTTGCATTATTTCTTTCAACTGGTCACCTCAATCATCCATTCATCGATCAAGAAATGTTCAGACTTCATGGATTCAGCTTAAGAGTTTAGAAAAATTATGGATGGGAGAGTGCATCTAGTACAACATTAATCCATAAAGGATGCATATCTCCAACATTGAGAGAGCATAATCTACATCCTTCAGTTAAAAAAAAATATTTGTGCCTATGGCTAAACTGCACTCGATGAAGGCAGCTCACTATATCTGGAACCAGTGGATCTCATAGCATGAATGGTTCTTCATTCTGATCTTCTGTATTCATACAACTCCATAAATTCAGATCTTCCGAAATACTCAACATACTGCACACACACACACACACACACACACACACGTTTCACTATCCTTGTGGGGACTTCCATAGGCGTAATGGTTTTTGTACTATACAGACCATATATTCCATTGCCCTACACCAACCCTACACCTAAACTTAGCCCTCACAGAAGACTTTTTGCATTTTTAGATTTTCAAAAAACTTCATTCTGTGTGATTTATAAGCTTCTTTACCCATGGGGACCTCAATTTAGGTCCCCACCGTGACACGAGTCCCCATGAGTATGTGTGTATTCAGGTTTAAGTCCCCACCTGAATAGAAAAACAGGTGTACACACACACACACACACCTGTTCCACTATCCAGGAACGCAGGCGACGCGTGGAACGAATCCTTCCAGATGCCATCTGAAAAACACATTGATTGTCAGCTGCTGATTTGTCTTAAGAAAGTCAGGCATATCATACACTGACAGTTCAGGGAAGTGAGTAATTGTCACCAATTCACTAATAAAAGTACCATGTTTTTGGTGTATTTAAATGTAAAATGAATAAATACTCTAATTTTGATCTTCTTTTTTGATTGGTCAGCCAAACTAATTACAGAACTGCTAATCAAACTGAAACAAAAGTAGATTATAGTTCTAATGTTTGACATTTTCAGCACCGATTCAGCAGTAACCAAACATGAACCATAACCAAACATACTGATCAGTCTAAACTTTTAATCTGGGGGTTTCTTTAATCTGGCCATGGTCCCTTTAACCTGTTCTTTTATCTTATTTTATGAAAGTCCACAATCTCTATGACTCTGTTTTCTCTGGCAGGACATCTATCAGGACTCTTTCTTTCACTCTGTCTCTCAGTTTCTCAACTCCAGTGTCTTTGTCAGTGCAGCAGTTTGAGAGACTTCTCTTATTTTTAGATCATACAGCCAGTTATTTTTCTCTGAGTGCCCATTTTGTCTCCACAAAGAAGAGAAAGTAAATGAGTAAAATTTTGGAATTAACGGATGTATTCTGAGCACAATGAATTCAGGTATTTATTTGTTAATTTATTTATTTGTATGTGGTTCAAAGATTTTTGGGCTTATAGGAACAACAGGGTCAGTAAGAGTTTGTTGTAAGCAAGCACTTGACAAAAACATTTCTCAATTGTAATTACGCACAGATTATTAAATATTATTTTGACTCTGGAAGATGATTAAATATCTTCATTTAATGTGGTAATCACCCACGATAGAAATCGCCCTGGTGCCCTCTTGGCAGTGCCGTGTGTAAGCGGAGGTACTGATTTGAAATTCATTACCTACCATTGTATATCTATACCACGGAACCGTCACAGTACTTTTTGTAAATCTTACAGTGAAAATCAAATAGTAATAATAGAAGGTATTTAATCATTTCAACGATTTCTTTTAAAATCACCCTCTCCAAATCAATGTAGCATAATAGCTGTGTGTTTAAATAAGTTCGCGCATAAAACAGTATTTTTGTTTAAACTTTGTGAAAATCCTTATGTAGTTTGTTTGTAGTTTCGATTACCTTAGTTTCGGTCCTATACACTGACAGCCGTTCTGGAGCTCACAGTCCGTTCACAATAAACTCCTGAAAGCAAAGCAGTGGAGCGACCGAAGCTGTTCAACAAATAAATGCTTAATATCTGGAGGGGGCGCTCGGCGGCTCACTGCGCCGAATTATCACAGGATATCTCATATTATTCTTTGGAAAATATAGCATATTTTTGAATTAGTAAATGATTTATGAAATATGTAAATACATATGCATAAATCCAAGGCATTCTATACACACATTGGCTAAGTTTATTGTACAATATGTTTAGGATTTTTTTTTTGAGGAAGTAAGTAGCCTACCACGTGACGTTTCTTGCAGCCCACTCCCTCCGTAAACTACGCCACTTTCAGCTAATAATGTATATTATTTAGCCTACTGCAACATGAGTAAGTTAGTTGTTATGTGACATCTTGATTGAGCCACCATAACATACGATAAACGGGACGATAAACCCCTCCCACTTTGGTATTTCATCCAGACAATTTCCCTTCTGCCAGTTTCAACCATTTCAACAAAAGAGCTGCGCTTCCCAGAAATCACGTGATATTAGGGAGCTCTCGTTTAGCCTCCACAAGGCTAAAAATAAATAAATAAATAAATAAATAAAACCCTGATAGACTGTAGAAATGTGTTCATACTCTGTTAAATGTGATGCATTGTCCACAGTATGTAGTAGAAAAAATAAGTAAAAATAAAAGTTAAAACGAGAATGTAAGTCTCAACTGAAACACAGTTTTGATATTTTTGAACCTATAGTAGGCTATTTTGACAATAATAGTGTCTCTCTCACACACACACACACACACACACACACACACATGCATACTTGTTTTTGTGCATTGTGGGGGTCACCTGGCAGAATTGCTACATAGTGGGGACCGCCCTTTCCTATGATCCTAGAGACCTAAAAAAAAAATTATCTGACAAAATCTAAAAAGCCTGTTTAAAAGTATCACTTCAGATTACAAATATTTCACTACAAAAGTTATAAACCTGTCACAGTGGTCACTTGTGGGGACCTTTCAGGTTTTGTGTATATCTGGGGTCCGGCACACACACAACCAGTTTTTGGTCATTGTGGGGACTGAACTCACACACCTAAAATCAGTTTTTGGTCATTGTGGGGATCGAATCTAAACACACCTGACACCAGTTTTTGGTCATTGTGGGGACTGAACTCACACACTAAACACCAGTTTTTGGTCATTGTGGGGACTGAACTCACACACCTAAAACCAGTTTTTGGTCATTGTGGGGATCGAATCTAAACACACCTGACACCAGTTTTTGGTCATTGTGGTGATCGAATCTAAACACACCTGACACCAGTTTTTGGTCATTGTGGGGATCGAATCTAAACACACCTAACACCAGTTTTTGGTCATTGTGGGGACTGAACTCACACACTAAACACCAGTTTTTGGTCATTGTGGGGATCAAATCTAAACACACCTAACACCAGTTTTTGGTCATTGTGGGGACTGAACTCACACACTAAACACCAGTTTTTGGTCATTGTGGGGATCGAATCTAAACACACCTAACATCAGTTTTTGGTCATTGTGGAGATCGAATCTAAACACACCTAATACCAGATTTTGGTCATTGTGGGGACTGAACTCACACACTAAACACCAGTTTTTGGTCATTGTGGGGATCAAATATAAACACACCTGACACCAGTTTTTGGTCATTGTGGAGATCGAATCTAAACATACCTAATACCAGTTTTTGGTCTTTGTGGGGACTGAACTCACACACTAAACAACAGTTTTTGGTCATTGTGGGGACTGAACTCACACACCTAACACCAGTTTTTGGTCATTGTGGGGATCGAATCTAAACACACCTAATACCAGTTTTTGGTCATTGTGGGGACTGAACTCACACACCTGACACTAGTTTTTGGTCATTGTGGGGACTGAACTCACACACTAAACACCAGTTTTTTGTCATTGTGGGGATCGAATCTAAACACACCTGACACGAGTTTTTGGTCATTGTGGGGACTGAACTCACACACTAAACACGAGTTTTTGGTCATTGTGGGGACTGAACTCACACACTAAACACCTGTTTTTGGTCATTGTGGGGATCGAATCTAAACACACCTAACACCAGTTTTTGGTCATTGTGGGGACTTAACTCACAGACTAAACACCAGTTTTTGGTCATTGTGAGGATCGAATCTAAACACACTAAACACCAGTTTTTGGTCATTGTGGGGATCGAATCTAAACAGTTTTTGGTCATTGTGGGGACTGAACTCACTCACTAAGCACCAGTTTTTGGTCATTGTGGGGATCAAATCTAAAAACACCTAACTCCAGTTTTTGGTCATTTTGAGGATTGAACTCACACACTAAACACCAGTTTTTGGTCATTGTGGGGATTGAATCTAAACACACCTAACACCAGTTTTTGGTCATTGTGGGGACTGAACTCACACACTAAACACCAGTTTTTGGTCATTGTGGGGATCGAACCTAAACACACCTAATACCAGTTTTTGGTCATTGTGGGGACTGAACTCACACACTAAACACCAGTTTTTGGTAATTGTGGCGATTGAATCTAAACACACCTAATACCAGTTTTTGGTCATTGTGGGGACTGAACTCACACACTAAACACCAGTTTTTGGTCATTGTGGGGACTGAACTCACACACTAAAAACCAGTTTTTGGTCATTGTGGGGATCGAATCTAAACACACCTAACACCAGTTTTTGGTCATTGTGGGGATCGAATCTAAACACACCTAACACCAGTTTTTGGTCATTGTGGGGATCGAATCTAAACACACCTAATACAAGTTTTTGGTCATTGTGGGGATCGAATCTAAACACACCTAATACCAGTTTTTGGTCATTGTGGGGATCGAATCTAAACACACCTAATACCAGTTTTTGGTCATTGTGGGGACTGAACTCACACACTAAACACCAGTTTTTGGTCATTGTGGGGACTGAACTCACACACCTAAAACCAGTTTTTGGTCATTGTGGGGATCGAATCTAAACACACCTGACACCAGTTTTTGGTCATTGTGGGGATTGAACTCACACATTAAACACCAGTTTTTGGTCATTGTGGGGACTGAACTCACACACCTAAAACCAGTTTTTGGTCATTGTGGGGATCGAATCTAAACACACCTAACACCAGTTTTTGGTCATTGTGGGGACTGAACTCACACACTAAACACCAGTTTTTGGTCATTGTGGGGATCGAATCTAAACACACCTAACATCAGTTTTTGGTCATTGTGGAGATCGAATCTAAACACACCTAATACCAGATTTTGGTCATTGTGGGGACTGAACTCACACACTAAACACCAGTTTTTGGTCATTGTGGGGATTGAATCTAAACACACCTAACACCAGTTTTTGGTCATTGTGGGGACTGAACTCACACACTAAACACCAGTTTTTGGTCATTGTGAGGATCGAACCTAAACACACCTAATACCAGTTTTTGGTCATTGTGGGGACTGAACTCACACACTAAACACCAGTTTTTGGCCATTGTGGGGATCGAATCTAAACACACCTAACACCAGTTTTTGGTCATTGTGGGGACTGAACTCACACACTAAACACCAGTTTTTGGTCATTGTGGGGATCGAATCTAAACACACTAAACACCAGTTTTTGGTCATTGTGGGGACTGAACTCATACACTAAACACCAGTTTTTGGTCATTGTGGGGATCGAATCTAAACACACCTAACACCGGTTTTTGGTCATTGTGGGGATCGAATCTAAACACACCTAATACCAGTTTTTGGTCATTGTGAGGACTGAACTCACACACTAAACACCAGGTTTTGGTCATTGTGGGGACTGAACTCACACACCTAAAACCAGTTTTTGGTCATTGTGGGGATCGAATCTAAACACACCTAACACCAGTTTTTGGTCATTGTGGGGGTCGAATCTAAACACACCTAAAACCAGTTTTTGGTCATTGTTGGGATCGAATCTAAACACACCTAATACCAGTTTTTGGTCATTGTGGGGACTGAACTCACACACTAAACACCAGTTTTTGGTCATTGTGGGGACCGAATCTAAACACACCTAACACCGATTTTTGCTCATTGTGGGGATCGAATCTAAACACACCTAATACCAGTTTTTGGTCATTGTGGGGACTGAACTCACACACTAAACACCAGTTTTTGGTCATTGTGGGGACTGAACTCACACACCTAAAACCAGTTTTTGGTCATTGTGGGGATCGAATCTAAACACACCTAACACCAGTTTTTGGTCATTGTGGGGATCGAATCTAAACACACCTAACACCAGTTTTTGGTCATTGTGGAGATCGAATCTAACCATACCTAATACCAGTTTTTGGTCTTTGTGGGGACTGAACTCACACACTAAACACCAGTTTTTGGTCATTGTGGGGACTGTACTCACACACCTAACACCAGTTTTTGGTCATTGTGGGGATCGAATCTAAACACACCTAATACCAGTTTTTGGTCATTGTGGGGACTGAACTCACACACTAAACACCAGTTTTTGGTCATTGTGGGGATCAAATATAAACACACCTGACACCAGTTTTTGGTCATTGTGGAGATCGAATCTAAACATACCTAATACCAGTTTTTGGTCATTGTGGGGACTGAACTCACACACTAAACAACAGTTTTTGGTCATTGTGGGGACTGAACTCACACACCTAACACCAGTTTTTGGTCATTGTGGGGATCGAATCTAAACACACCTAATACCAGTTTTTGGTCATTGTGGGGACTGAACTCACACACCTGACACTAGTTTTTGGTCATTGTGGGGACTGAACTCACACACTAAACACCAGTTTTTGGTCATTGTGGGGATCGAATCTAAACACACCTGACACGAGTTTTTGGTCATTGTGGGGACTGAACTCACACACTAAACACGAGTTTTTGGTCATTGTGGGGACTGAACTCACACACTAAACACCTGTTTTTGGTCATTGTGGGGATCGAATCTAAACACACCTAACACCAGTTTTTGGTCATTGTGGGGACTGAACTCACAGACTAAACACCAGTTTTTGGTCATTGTGAGGATCGAATCTAAACACACTAAACACCAGTTTTTGGTCATTGTGGGGATCGAATCTAAACAGTTTTTGGTCATTGTGGGGACTGAACTCACTCACTAAACACCTGTTTTTGGTCATTGTGGGGATCGAATCTAAACACACCTAATACCAGTTTTTGGTCATTGTGAGGACTGAACTCACACACTAAACACCAGGTTTTGGTCATTGTGAGGATCGAATCTAAACACACTAAATACCAGTTTTTGGTCATTGTGGGGATCGAATCTAAACAGTTTTTGGTCATTGTGGGGACTGAACTCACTCACTAAGCACCAGTTTTTGGTCATTGTGGGGATCAAATCTAAAAACACCTAACTCCAGTTTTTGGTCATTTTGAGGACTGAACTCACACACTTAACACCTGTTTTTGGTCATTGTGGGGATCGAATCTAAACACACCTAACATCATTTTTTGGTCATTGTGGGGATCGAATCTAAACACACCTAATACCAGTTTTTGGTCATTGTGGGGACTGAACTCACACTCATTTTATCATTTGTATAAAGTTATCACAAATAAGTAAATGAACTTCAACATTTTAAATGTGCATTTATTAAAGCGGTTTGTAAAGAGACAGTATACTGTGAATAAAATAGGAGCTCCAAACAAAAGTTTGGAGCTATTGTTCTGTGTGTTCTAGATGTTCTATATAATGCAAAGTAACAAAAAAAAAAAAATATATATATATACAAATTTGAGAAACGTCAACTGTAATCTAAATAGTTTCTCAAAACTCAATACATTAGTAGGTAGGGATGGGTATCGTTAAGGTTTTAACGGTATTACTACTCTTATCGATACTGCTTATCGATTCGGTACTTTAACGGTATTCTTATCAGGACTTTTTATTTTATATATATATATATATATATATATATTTATATATATACATATATATGACAAATTAAGAGCTGAATTAACATTGCTCTATATTCTGAAATGTAAAATAAATATTTAATGAAATGAATATAAAGCATCAATTTGTAAATGCACCAGTGTGCAGGCATTTTTAGTATTTTATACATAAGATACAGTAAGAACATAAACAAAGAAACAAAGTAAAACAAACTGACAAATACAGTAAAACAAATATACAAATGAAATGAAATAGTGCTTTCATTTTTTCATGAAAGTCTACTAACATTACTGTTCACGTAAGTAATAGCCTATAAAAGAAATCTAAAAGTAATCAAATGAAATGAACACTGCATAGTTTTCACTGTATGTATTAATAGATTGATGCTTATTAAAGCTATAATGTTATTCAGATTAAGAGTGATTTTCTCTTTGCATTTTGTTGTTTGATTAACATTGATGGCCTAAGCGCCAGTCTGTCACTTTATTGACGCACATCGGATTTTCTCCCAACTATTCTCGTCCACTTAAGACATAAACTGTGTTTAAGTGAATACTCTCCAAGTCGGCCATTTTGACATATTTTGTGTTTATTTCATCGTTTGGACGTGCACCCGAAGCTCAAATTGTAATTAGCTTGTCCGTTTTGGAGCGCGTGCACACATTTCAGCCTGGGGGAACAGCGTCTCTTGTGCGGATTGTGCTTTCAACATTTTATTATCAAACATGTCCTGCAATTTAGCAAATTTTTAATTTAAAGACAGCATTTTACAACAATCACTGATTGTGCTGATTCTGACTTTAAGTTTGGGTTTTGGGGAGGAAGAATGCATATTTCAGATATTGGCAACAAAGTCTGGAATGCTGTGAACATTAATAAAAAAAATGTACTTACCATTTAACACCTTTTTGAACAGAATTTCCAAAATAAGTCCTAAAAAATCTCATTACCGCAACAGACTGAAAACATCAACACTCTTAGAAAAGCAAATACATTTTCACATTTTTAAAAATGGATTATTAGTAGTCATGCACAGTTTCTTGAAATTCTGAAATAATATTTATTTTTAATTTAGCAGTTTTTTAATTTTTGATTGATTTCTCTCATTACCGCAACGCCTTCCACAATTTACAACCAATTTTTTAAAAATATTTACATGAAACCTGACATTTTTTCAAAATGATGAGACAAACCTGAAAGAACATAATTTGTAGATTCTGCACATGGATTTAAAATCAAAGTACTATTTTTCTATGAATTAAATTAACATCTAATGAACATCTGTTGCGGTAATGATACATAGGTTTCGGAAATGAGGTTAATTATTTCGGTAATGATAATAAGTATACTAGTGTGAGATTTATACTGAGACTAGTATACTAGTCTGAGATAATGTAGAAAAAAACTGATAATATTTGAACAATCATGCATTCAAGTTCAAAACAGTTTTATTGTGTAGTGCTTAAAAATACAAAAGCCAAAAAAATAAAAATAAATAAAAATTAGGAAAAACATTACAACAGGAATAAACAGGGCAACATTTCAACGTGTACCTAAAAAACTTGAACCATTTTACTATGGCACTAAAAAAAATAACTGACCAACTGACCAACAAATACCACATTCTGATTTGTCAGAACTTGTCATGTATATTAATTATACACGCTACACATGTTCTGCACAACAAGAACAGTGTACATGTAATGCTACACAACAGTTCTACACAACAAGAACAGATGTGTAGTGTTCACACACCTAAAACATCAAACACACCATACACTTCTAATTTATGGAAGTTGTCTATTTCATAGTGGTTGTTTCAAAATTAAAAAAAAAAAAAAAAAATCAGTATGAATTAATTGGCAAGGTATTGAATTAATTGGTTGTGGTGTAGGCAGGAAAATCCAATGCAAGAGAATCAGTTAACTGCAGTTAAGGAGGTTAAATGACACTCTGCTTCACTGTGTTGGGATCATCTTGGTGGTAGCATGCAAATGAACATTGTATGGTGTCAGTGTTTTACACATGTTTGTTTGTGTACTTTGCCCAGATCTCAGGCAACACACAGAAGTGTCGAGCTGAGGATGTGGCAGGTTGTGGTTCTGGAATGATGCCCTTTATGTCATCAAAGTAGTACCAGACTTTTTCTCCCTCGTATTTTACGGATGGAATGAAAAATTTGTTTGGTCCAGCACAACTCATTGTGTCAACTTCATACTGACCATCTACAATCTAGAGAGTAAAAATAAATAAACAAATACATAAATAAATTAATAAACGTAAGGATTTTTCATAAACAACAACACATCCATAGCACCAAATACTTCTTCATACCTGCGTGATGGTGCCAGGGAACAGTTCTCCATCATATTGTACAAGGACCCACTTTCCTACTTCCAAAACTGACTCAGCGTTCCAGTGTTGTGGGAAATTTCTTATTCTTGCAATTGCTGCATGTCCTGTACATGCAGGACATATCATTGTCACTACACACACTGGCCTGCACAATGTCCCTTGGAGAGGATGTGGCTACGATTCCTAGCTGATGCAGCTTTTTAATCTTCAGGCCAAAATTTTCATGTGTTTTACAACATGAAATATATAATTTAAAAAACACTAAAAAGCTAAAATGTTAAATCTTAGTAACAAATGGTTTGTCATCATAAATATTTTGGCAAAAATACACAAGTTATTCAGGAGCATAATCTGTGATCAATTAGTTGGACCTGACCATAAAACCTGACATTTTAAGATCCTGCTTTTTAATATTTTAATAATATAAGTTGTTCCTACTAAATGAACTATAATTTTACGTATTTATAATGTTGACTTCAACATTTGAAAGTTCAGTCAACCTTTAAAATAGATTTATTTGACAAAATTGGAAACTGGATTTTTTTTTTTTTAACTGGGACATGTACCTGCTGAGACAAGAATGGCTGTTCTTTTGGGGCAGCTTCTTGAAGATTTTCTTGAACTTCATTTGCTTCTTGAATAAGCTGAAGTGAATCATCTTCCTCACTAGATGGTGTTGTGTCTAGTACAGCTTTAAGCTGTTTCTTTCTTTTATAATAACGCTTTGAGTTTTCCCGCCACTGTCTTTTTTTCTTTTCATGTTGCTTCGTAGTCAGCGCTTCAGTTTTCTTTATTTTGCCAGTTTGTTTTCGTTTTTGATACCTGGAACTGGAAAAAAAGCATGACATTAAATTAGCATGTCTCATAACATGGGGGAAAAACATTTTATGTACACATCTTCATATAGTATAGACTTGATGCTTGTGTGTGCTTGTGTGTGTGTGTGTGTGTGTGTGTGTGTGTGTGTGTGCGTGTGCGTGTGTGTGTGTTCTATACTGGTCCTGAAGTTGTGGGGTGGGGTAGAGCTTAATTTTATTCTTTGAAATGAATTGAAGAATTAAGTAAACAAGAAAATAAACAAACAAATTACAAACAGAAGAACAAATAACTGTTTATTTATTTAATTCAATTACTACTAAATTATTACTAAATTGTAACAAATTTATTAATTTAAACTACTGAAGTTTGTTTTTAATTAAAATTAATGACAGAGTGCAGCAAATTTATTAGGCTGCTGTCACTTTAAGAGTCACACAACCAACATGCCTTAGTGTGGCGGGAATTTCCCACAGTATGAACAGTACACTTAATCCAGCATCAAATCCCTGTTATAGTAGTGGCTAAAGGGTTGTGTGTGTGTGTGTGTGTACTCTCATGTACATTTCCTAACACTGTAGGGTGTTTTTTGTCAATTACACCTGCTGTAACATCTCCAAACCTAACCTCTCTCTCTCCTTCCTTCTGTACTCGTTGAGCAGTTCTTGGTTGCTATGTAATTTCTCCCTGAATTTTGTCAACCTGGCCTTTGCTAAATATTTTTTTTTCTCGCTTGCTGACTGTCTACAATGAAACAAATCATAATGCAAAATATCAATATTTAGCAAATTTTAAATTAATATTAAATTTATAAGAGATATTTAAAAGTCATACACAATATGCTTAAATTCTCATTCCCGAAACATAAGTTCTCTTTACCGCAACTGGCCTTAAATGGTTGCGGTATATGAGAATGGTGTTGCGGAGGATGAGGTGCCTCAGTATGTTTTGCTAACAATAGAGAAGCCATGATGGCTTTGCTAATTTTTTCTCAGTGCATATAATTAGACCTTAATAAAGTACATTTTCATTAAAAAATTGTAAATCTAACAATTTTCGAAATGTAGAAAACTTCCTGTTTCGGTAATGATAATCAAAATGTTGTGTTAACATTCTGACAATATAATTTTTAACATTTAACTGGAGAGATATAAAAAGATGATCTTACCTGGTAGCCATCTTGAAGTAACTGGCCCATGTGCTCCTTCACTCAAAATCAAAATGGATTTAAATTCTGTATGTGTGTTTAAACAGTCCTTAAAAAATGTTGCGGAGGATGAGAACATCAGGCATGGACACATCATTTTCCTACTTTTTTTCATTATTATTATACATGAATATTCAGTAAATAATTTTTTCTGTCATCTAAAATAATATAGTAGAACATCCATTTATTTATTTTTTCTAAATATTTTTGTTAATTTGTTTAAACTACAACATAACACACATTCATACACAGCCGGACGCATTGCGGTAATGAGAATTTCAGCAGAAAATGCAGTAAAATAGAAAAATAATTAATTCTCATGTTGAAATTACACATTGTGCAAGGTAGAGAACTGTATTGTCTTCATTCTGATGTTTTTTTATTTGACTAAATTACACGTTTTATATTTAAAATCATTAGTGCCATGGTGTTTTAATGGTTTCGTGAGAATCACCCAACTACTAACAAATCATTACATCAATAAGGATCATTTGAAACACTTTAGACAATATAAAATAAAACAGAACTGAATTCACAAATTTATAAAGACTCTTGAACCATACATCTTGGGCACACTGCTCAAGATGGCGCCGCAGATGGCAGCTACTGTGCTTTGCTCTTCAGTGTTTGTACTGTTTTTGTTCGTTTTTCCTGTTTATTGTTTCTCAAACACCATCAGTTTTTCTAGGGATGATCTGCTGAACATTCGGCAGAACACACCACAGAATCTTTTACCAGTTTTTGATTATTCGGACGTTTTGCTGGACATTGTTGTTGGCGGAGCTGTAGCCCTGGTCAAACGCTTCAGGACGCGCAGACGGGGGAAGCGAGCCGGCGCGCTCATGAAGCTCAGACAACGCAGATTTAGAACGGCGTTGCCTAGCATCCATCTGGCGAATCTCCGCTCTCTACCCAACAAAACGGACGAACTCCTTCTGCTCTCCCGGACAAACAGGGACTTTTCAAACTCTGCTGCTCTGTGTTTCACGGAAACCTGGCTGAACGACGCCATTCCGGACAGCGCGTTACATCTTCCGAGCTTTCAGCTGTTTAGAGCGGATCGTGAGGCAGAATCAACGGGGAAATCACGCGGCGGCGGGACGTGCTTTTACATCAATGAGAGGTGGTGTACAGATGTAACTGTGTTAAAGAAGATGTGCTGTTCAGATCTAGAAACGCTCTTCATTAACTGCAAACCTTTCTACTCGCCGCGGGAGTTTTGCTCGTTCATTCTCGTGAGTGTTTACATTCCTCCGCAAGCGCACGTGAGCTCCGCTTTACAGAAACTCGCTGATCTGATCACAGAGACTGAGCAACAACACCCGGACTCTGTTTTAATCATTCTCGGGGACTTTAATAAAGCAAATCTCTCCCGTGAACTGCCAAAGTACAGACAGCATGTTACATGTCCCACCAGAGACATTAATATATTGGATCACTGCTACACAGCGATAAAGGACGCATATCACTCTGTTCCACGGGCAGCTTTAGGTCTCTCTGATCACTGTTTGGTTCATCTTATACCGACCTACAGGCAGAAACTGAAATCTGGAAAACCTGTATTAAGAACTGTTAAAAGATGGACTAATGAAACAGAGTGGGTTTTACAAGCCTGTTTCGACCTTACTGATTGGACTGTTTTTGAAGCTGCCGCAAATGATCTGGATGAGCTCACAGAGACTGTAACATCATATATCAGTTTCTGTGAAGATATGTGCATTCCTACCAATACTCATCTAACTTACAACAACGACAAACCATGGTTCACTGCAAAACTCAGACAGCTCCGTCAGGCCAAAGAAGATGCTTACAGAAAGGGGGATAAAGTCTTGTATAAACAGGCCAAATACACACTGGAAAAGGAGATCAGAGTGGCAAAGAGGAATTATTCCGGCAAACTAAGGAAAAAATTCTCTTCCAGTGATTCTGCTTCAGTGTGGTAAGGTATGAAAGAAATCACCAGTTACAAGTCACCATCCCCCAGCACTCTGGAGAATCAACACCTAGCAGACGGTCTGAACGAGTTCTATTGCAGGTTTGAAAAAACACCCCACACCCGCCCTGAACACCTCTCCACACAACCATTCACACCTCCAGCAACCCCCATCTCCCCCACACCTGCAATTCAGATCAGCGAAGATGAGGTGCGCCAGGTCTTCAGGAAGAACAAAAGAAGGAAAGCACCAGGCCCAGACGGTGTGTCACCAGCCTGCCTAAAAATCTGTGCTGACCAGCTGGCCCCCATCTTCACACAGATCTTCAACAGATCTCTGGAGCTGTGCGAAGTCCCCTCATGCTTCAAACGCTCCACCATCATCCCCGTCCCAAAGAAACCCAAAATTACTGGACTTAATGACTACAGACCTGTGGCTCTAACATCTGTGGTCATGAAGTCATTTGAAAGACTGGTTTTGGCTTATCTGAAGTCCTCCACTGGACCCTTACTGGACCCCCTGCAGTTTGCCTACAGAGCAAACAGGTCTGTGGATGATGCAGTCAACATGGGACTGCACTTCATCCTGCAGCATCTGGACAGACCAGGGACTTATGTGAGGATCCTGTTCGTAGACTTCAGCTCCGCTTTTAACACCATCATCCCGGACACCCTTCAGAATAAACTAACTCAGCTCTCCGTCCCCACCTCCATCTGTCAGTGGATCACCAGCTTCCTGACAGACAGGTAGCAGCTAGTGAGGCTGGGAAACTACACATCCAGCACCCGCACCATCAGCACTGGAGCTCCTCAGGGCTGTGTTCTCTCCCCACTGCTCTTCTCCCTGTACACTAACGATTGCACCTCTAAAGACCCCTCTGTCAAGCTCCTGAAGTTTGCAGACGACACCACACTGATCGGCCTCATCCAGGACGGTGACGAGTCTGCCTACAGACAGGAGGTTAAGGAGCTGGCTGTCTGGTGCAGTCTTAACAACCTGGAGCTCAACACGCTCAAAACTGTGGAGATGATCGTGGACTTCAGGAGGAACCCCCTGCACTCCCCCCACTCACCATCATGAACAGCACTGTGACTGCAGTGGAGTCATTCAGATTCCTGGGCACCATCATCTTCCAGGACCTGAAGTGGGACAATCACATAGACTCCATTGTGAAAAAGGCCCAGCAGAGGTTGTACTTCCTTCGCCAACTGAGGAAGTTCAACCTGCCACAGGACTTGCTGAATCAGTTCTACTCCGCCATCATTGAATCCGTCCTCTGCACTTCAATAACTGTCTGGTTCAGCTCAGCTACCAAATCTGACCTCAGAAGACTACAGAGGGTAGTCCGGACTGCTGAGCGAATCATTGGTACAACCCTCCCCACTCTCCAAGAACTGCACTCATCCAGAGTGAGCAAAAGGGCTGGCAAAATCACTCTGGTCCCCTCACATCCAGCACACTCCCTCTTTGAACTGTTACCGTCTGGTCGACGCTACAGAGCTCTGAGCACCAGAACGACCAGACACAGGAACAGTTTCTTCCCTCAGGCAATCCATCTCATGAACACTTGACATTAAAAGTGGAACACACAACACTATTGTAAATTATTTATTCAACACACATACTTATTTTTTCATTTCAGATTTGCACATATTAGACCTGTACACCATAATTGTCTATATTATATATTGTGTTTTTGCTATTTGTACATTGCCTATTTGTATATTATTCTTTTATTATCTGTGTCCTGTCCTGTTGCTGTCTTTCTGTTGCACTGTAGAGCTTCTGTCACAAAAACAAATTCCTCGTATGTGTAAGCATACCTGGCCAATAAAGCTCATTCTGATTCTGATTCTGATTCTTCTACAGTCAGGTCCATAAATATTGAGACATCGACACAATTCTAACATTTTTGGCTCTATACACCACCACAATGGATTTCAAATGAAACGAACAAGATGTGCTTTAACTGCAGACTGTCAGCTTTAATTTGAGGGTATTTACATCCAAATCAGGTGAACGGTGTAGGAATTACAACAGTTTGCATATGTGCCTCCCACTTGTTAAGGGACCAAAAGTAATGGGACAATTGGCTTCTCAGCTGTTCCATGGCCAGGTGTGTGTTATTCCCTCATTATCCCAATTACAATGAGCAGATAAAAGGTCCAGAGTTCATTTCAAGTGTGCTATTTGCATTTGGAATCTGTTGCTGTCAACTGTCAAGATGAGATCCAAGAGCTGTCACTATCAGTGAAGCAAGCCATCATTACGCTGAAAAAACAAAACAAACCCATCAGAGAGATAGCAAAAACATTAGGCGTGGCCAAAACAACTGTTTGGAACATTCTTAAAAAGAAGGAACGCACCGTTGAGCTCAGCAACAACAAAAGACCCGGAAGACCATGGAAAACAACTGTGGTGGATGACCGAAGAATTCTTTCCCTGGTGAAGAAAACACCCTGCACAACAGTTGGCCAGATCAAGAACACTCTCCAGGAGGCAGGTGTATGTGTGTCAAAGTCAACAATCAAGAGAAGACTTCACCAGAGTGAATACAGAGGGTTCACCACAAGATGTAAACCATTGGTGAGCCTCAAAAACAGGAAGGCTAGATTAGAGTTTGCCAAACGACTTCACAGTTCTGGAACAACATCCTATGGACAGATGAGACCAAGATCAACTTGTACCAGAGTGATGGGAAGAGAAGAGTATGGAGAAGGAAAGGAACTGCTCATGATCCTAAGCATACCACCTCATCAGTGAAGCATGGTGGTGGTGGGCATGTATGGCTACCAGTGGAACTGGTTCTCTTGTATTTATTGATGATGTGACTGCTGACAAAAGCAGCAGGATGAATTCTGAAGTGTTTCGGGCAATATTATCTGCTCATATTCAGCCAAATGCTTCAGAACTCATTGGACGGCGCTTCAAAGTGCAGATGGACAATGACCCAAAGCATACTGCAAAAGCAACCAAAGAGTTTTTGAAGGGAAAAAAGTGGATTGTTATGCAATGGCCAAGTCAATCACCTGACCTGAATCCGATTGAGCATGCATTTCACTTGCTGAAGACAAAACTGAAGGGAAAATGCCCCAAGAACAAGCAGGAACTGAAGACGGTTGCAGTAGAGGCCTGGCAGAGCATCACCAGGGATGAAACCCAGCGTCTGGTGATGTCTATGCATTCCAGACTTCAGGCTGTAATTGACTGCAAAGGATTTGCAACCAAGTATTAAAAAGTGAAAGTTTGATTTATGATTATTATTCTGTCCCATTACTTTTGGTCCCTTAACAAGTGGGAGGCACATATGCAAACTGTTGTAATTCCTACACCGTTCACCTGATTTGGATGTAAATACCCTCAAATTAAAGCTGACAGTCTGCAGTTAAAGCACATCTTGTTCGTTTCATTTGAAATCCATTGTGGTGGTGTATAGAGCCAAAAATGTTAGAATTGTGTCGATGTCCCAATATTTATGGACCTGACTGTATATCAGTGCCTTTGTTTAGTCTCAAGATGCACACCAGTAATGTTTTTCCTAAGGAACATTTATATAAATTATTTAAAAGTCCTAATTGAACTTTGACCTAATCCTAGCTTCGTCTAAGCCCTGTCTGTGAAACCAGGCCCTGATTTTTAATGTAAAACTTCAAAGCTGCGCACTCTCTATTTTTAAGAGCTAGTGGTTCAGTCTCTATACACCTCACACAGTTTCTGCTTCTGAATGAATTTGATCATGTGCATCTTGGCAGCATGTATTTCCTATTTGCTCCATGGTATCTTCTTAACGGGACCTGTAAAAAAAAATAAATAAATAAAAAATCAATCAATCAATCAATCAATCAAGCACATGTCTCGCCATTTCAAAACGAGCACTTGCATTGACCACAAGCAGCAGTTTTACAGCTACAGAACTGTACTGTCATTTTGCATTATTTGTTCAAATGCAACATTTAAGTCAATGCCATCTTGGTTGCTGTTAAAGGATGATAAGATATAAATTGCTGGTTTTTCTGAAGTCACACTGTCCAACAGTGACAGCAGCAGGTAAAGTTACAGCAAGGGCCCGTGTCTCTCTTGCCTCTATTGAGTTTGTACAGACCCCTCCAGAGTGTGCTGGGTTTGGTGGGGGGTAATTGAGAATGAATGGGGAAAAGTCACGTAAGAGGAGGCAATACCCATCACAATATGATTGGATAGGGTTACAATTGGCTAATACTGGTTCACGCGATAAATCATTCTGCATCCACAAATCAGTCGAAATGAAAAACAATTATGGGTGTTAATGGAAAGAATAGTTAAAAAGTAAATAAACCCACTGAGAAATCACCACTTTGCATCAAGTAAAAATCATATTTTAGATAGCTTGAAAACATGATCTGACCAGTAGGCGTGTAGCGGTACACAAACAGAATGGTTCAGTATGTCCCTCGGTTTTGACATCATGGTTTGGTATAATTTCGGTTTAGCAGGGGGAAACCTAAACATATATTCTTTTATATTTTTATTTTTTAATCAAACAGTGGTTTACTGAACAAGTTGTTCTAACTTTTGCTCTAAAATACAGGGAGCTCTTTTACATTTTACTAAAAGTTACAATTAACAACAGAGCCCCAACTTAAATTTAATTAATATTTATTTCTAAATGTAATAATCAACACTCAACTAAAAAAAAAAAAAAAATAAAAATAAAAAAAAAATAAAAAAATGCAAACATGAATTGCACATAATGCAGTTTTTAAATTAACTTCTAATTTATAAAATTTCTACTTGTAGCTGAAATATAGACTATTCATTTACAGTGGGTACGGAAAGTATTCAGACCCCCTTAAATTTTTCACTCTTTGTTATATTGCAGCCATTTGCTAAAATCATTTAAGTTCATTTTTTTTCCTCATTAAGGTACACACAGCACCCCATATTGACAGAAAAATACAGAATTGTTGACATTTTTGCAGATTTATTAAAAAAGAAAAACTGAAATATCACATGGTCCTAAGTATTCAGACCCTTTGCTCAGTATTTAGTAGAAGCACCCTTTTGATCTAATACAGCCATGAGTCTTTTTGGGAAAGATGCAACAAGTTTTTCACACCTGGATTTGGGGATCCTCTGCCATTCCTCCTTGCAGATCCTCTCCAGTTCTGTCAGGTTGGATGGTAAACGTTGGTGGACAGCCATTTTTAGGTCTCTCCAGAGATGCTCAATTGGGTTTAAGTCAGGGCTCTGGCTGGGCCATTCAAGAACAGTCACAGAGTTGTTGTGAAGCCACTCCTTCGTTATTTTAGCTGTGTGCTTAGGGTCATTGTCTTGTTGGAAGGTAAACCTTTGGCCCAGTCTGAGGTCCTGAGCACTCTGGAGAAGGTTTTTGTCCAGGATATCCCTGTACTTGGCCGCATTCATCTTTCCCTCGATTGCAACCAGTCGTCCTGTCCCTGCAGCTGAAAAACACCCCCACAGCATGATGCTGCCACCACCATGCTTCACTGTTGGGACTGTATTGGACAGGTGATGAGCAGTGCCTGGTTTTCTCCACACATACCGCTTAGAATTAAGGCCAAAAAGATCTATCTTGGTCTCATCAGACCAGAGAATCTTATTTCTCACCATCTTGGAGTCCTTCATGCGGGCTTTCATGTGTCTTGCACTGAGGAGAGGCTTCCGTCGGGCCACTCTGCCATAAAGCCCTGACTGGTGGAGGGCTGCAGTGATGGTTGACTTTCTACAACTTTCTCCCATCTCCCGATTGCATCTCTGGAGCTCAGCCACAGTGATCTTTGGGTTCTTCTTTACCTCTCTCACCAAGGCTCTTCTCCCCCGATAGCTCAGTTTGGCCGGACGGCCAGCTCTAGGAAGGGTTCTGGTCGTCCCAAACGTCTTCCATTTAAGGATTATGGAGGCCACTGTGCTCTTAGGAACCTTAAGTGCAGCAGAAATTTTTTTGTAACCTTGGCCAGATCTGTGCCTTGCCACAATTCTGTCTCTGAGCTCTTCAGGCAGTTCCTTTGACCTCATGATTCTCATTTGCTCTGACATGCACTGTGAGCTGTAAGGTCTTATATAGACAGGTGTGTGGCTTTCCTAATCAAGTCCAATCAGTATAATCAAACACAGCTGGACTCAAATGAAGGTGTAGAACCATCTCAAGGATGATCAGAAGAAATGGACAGCACCTGAGTTAAATATATGAGTGTCACAGCAAAGGGTCTGAATACTTAGGACCATGTGATATTTCAGTTTTTCTTTTTTAATAAATCTGCAAAAATGTCAAGAATTCTGTGTTTTTCTGTCAATATGGGGTGCTGTGTGTACATTAATGAGGAAAAAAAATGAACTTAAATGATTTTAGCAAATGGCTGCAATATAACAGAGTGAAAAATTTAAGGGGGTCTGAATACTTTCCGTACACACCGTATATAAATAAATATACAAATAAATTTGTTTTTACCTATGCAAATTGTAGAAACGATGCATTGTAATACAAATGCCAACTATCCGGTGCACACTTTTTTAAATTGATGTATCGCGTCGTTAACTTTCATGCCGATGCTGAAAATGCCTAAGCTGCATGGAGAAGCAATTGTGCCATTAGTCAATAGAGTAAAAGCTTGTGAAACGGATCCAAAGATGAATCACAAATAATTTCAAGTAATTTACCATCCCCAGAAACAAACTAATTTTCTAAGTAGTATTTGATAAAAAGAAATTGAAACATACATTAGAAAAAAAATATGATTTGTAACAATGACAATGTAACTGTTACCTTTCGGACTGGAATTATTAGACTCCTCTAAATGACTGTCCACTGTAACTCTCTCTAGAGGCAGAAAACACAGTAATACATCATTTAAAACAAAGTGTAATAAATGTCTGCAATTCAAATGCACTCCCAAAATCTGGCCCTGTATTAAAGTGTGTGTGTGTGTGTGTGTGTGTGTGTGTGAACCACCTATTGCAGAATAGAAATAAAAAAACACATTTAATATCTCCAAATTAAAAGAGAGACAGAGACAGAGAGAGAGGAGTGCTTATTAGTGCACAGATCCAATCTTTTGACTGTATCCGATTGTTTTTGTCCCGCCTGTTTATATTACACTTAAGATATGACTTGTATCAGATATCTGTGTTTACATGAATCCCCACTCAAAACTGAATGATTCCATTGGTGACCGCTTTCTGTGACGTGGTTGACCCTTGGGTTTTAAACAGCCTCATATAAAATTATATATAGAATTCACGTGAAGTGGCTCTTTGACTTGAACGCACAGCAGCTGTGATTAACCCGCTTATACCATGATCATGTGCCAGTATGGACTAGATAAAGCTTTCATTAATGTTTGCAGCACAAAATTTGACTGAACAAATACAATAATAGTAGTTTTCTTAAGTTATTTTATCTACAGATTCTGAGGTGAAAAAGTAGTGTGGTAAGCAAAATGTTTTTTTTTTTAAATTAAATTTATGGGGCAGCAGCTGAAAGCAAGTTTCTGTGCTCCTGAATGTTTCTGTGTGCGCATTCTTACCTCTTACCTTTCTGCCTCAAAATAAGTTTTTTTTTTTTTTTTTTTTTTTTGTGCCATTGCTTGCAAGCAACACCTGCTTCATAACTTTAAGAAAAGTTATTTTTATGGGCAAACATGTCGCCCTCACACTGGGGTGGTTTGTATTTCCAATGGGAATCAGATTTATGCATTTAGACATAGGTCAGATGTCCAGATATCTGATATGTATCCAATTTAAAACCATATTTGGAAGTGGCTCAGGACGGATGCATAAAATATCTGATCTTGGGCAGATTTTTGTGTTTAATTGTGTGCAGCAATATCCAATCTGTGTCACGCAAGTAAAATAAATAAATAAATAAATAAATAAATAACAAATTAAAATTTTTTGAGCCAGTGCAAACACAGCCAGAGAGAGATTATTTTTTAGATTTGTAGAGTATCTTCTGGATCTATGTCGATTTCATCAAGATTTCTGCCTGTAAAATTTACCAAGCATCCTTTTTCAAGTGCCAGGAGAATATTGCTCATTTTGGCCAGTTGAAGGGTAAATTAACTACCTGAAGTTGTGTAACTCCTACAGGTCCAGAGCAGCTCTCCACGGCTGTCATAACTTCATCCGTACATGAAGGCTATAATAAAGACGATACAAATATTAATTAAAAACCATTACTTATAGACCGGGTCCCCACTACGCTAAACCGTACAGTGTGTGTGTATTCAATACAATGTGTTTCACATGACTCTCCATTAACACTCTACAGGACCCCACAACGTCACACCAGAAACAGTGTGTGTGCTGCTGTTTGACCTCAAGACTGAAAATAACATTTAAATTAATAATAATAATTATGACGATGATGATGATTATTATTATTATTATAATAAATGCTGTTTGACTTCAAGACTAAAAATAACATTTAAAATAATAATAATTATTATGATGATGATGATGATGATTATTATTATTATTATAAATGCTGTTTGACCTCAAGACTAAAAATAACATTTAAAATAATAATAATTAAAAAAAAAAAAACGCTGTTTGACTTCAAGACTGGAACCAACTAACTGACTAATTTATTAACTAACTAACTAACTAACTAACTAACTGAATGCTATAATAAAGATAATACAACTATTAGTTAGAAACCATTACTTATAGACCGGGTCCCTACTACGCTAAACCGTACAGTGTGTGTGTATTCAGTACAATGTGTTTCACATGACTCTCCATTAACACTCTACAGGACCCCACAACGTCACACCAGAAACAGTGTGTGTGTGCCGCTGTTTGACCTCAAGACTGAAAATAATAGGAAAAGCCGATGTTTTCCTTACCAGGAGGCACTTGCAGCATCTGGCGGGAGTTCAATACTCACTGTGTCAGACGAGTAATCCTCGTTGGTAGATGGACTAAAAGGCCAAGATTTGCTTGACCGGAAGGCTGTTGTAGCGTTCGACGGGAGTCCAATACTCACGGCGCGGTGGGTAAATCACCGGTAGTTTAAGGAAAAACATATTCAGAAGGCTCTTGCCACGTTCGACGGGAGTTCAATACTCACGCAATCGGATGGGTGAGCCTCGCCGGTAGACAAAAGAGAAACATATTTGCTCCACTAGGAGCACTCTTACAGCATCTGACAGGGAGTTCAATACTCAGAACAGTCTAAAAGGGTAGATGCTATGAGGATTACTTTGCGTAATTGTTTGACAAATCCAATAAGCTGCTTCTTGTACCCCAAATAAGTGCCATGAATCTGGATGGATAGGCATAGCTTTGAAAGCTGAAGTGATGTCGACTTTTGCCAGCCAAGTGCATGATTTTATCATATTGATTGCATGATCAATGTCCTACTATTGAGAGAGAGTTCGTCAAGAGGAATAGAGGTGTTTTATGCTTGAAAACAGGGAGTTATGCGAAGCTGACAGATCGATTAGAAGGTGTTTCTTACCCAAGAATTTTCCTAGTAGCCACTCAAATGGGCTAATGCGAAACTGAGAAGGCGGGGCGTTGAAAGGGCTGATTATGAACCCTCATTTAATTCACGCCGCCTATGGGGAAATCTGAACAGATTATTTCTGTGAAACGACTGAACTCAGAAAAATGGCAACTTTCGATGTCCACATTCAAGGATTTACAATTCCTGAAGCATTTCTGTCGTAAAGAAATGGCCATATATTACGGATTAAGTGGACATTTGAATTGAAAGTGGTTTAGCCAAACGACGATTAAAAGTCACATTGTGACGTGTAAAAACGATCGTCGGGCTGGTGCCCTCTGTAGGCTTTTGATACAATGCGAAATGTAAAATTATATTGTTTGATACGTTGTTAAGTTTTGTTCAACAGAACCATATTGTTACTTGCTTTTGGTACTTTATTTGAACCAATTATTATGGCCTCATTGCCATTATATATGTATTTTAGGTCATTTTAAAGGCTATTGTTTGATTAGGCCTATTTTTTACTACCATAAAAATAAATATAATTAACCGATTAATTATCAGAACAATCAACCGATAGCTCTATTACCAAATTAATCATTGGTGACGGCCTTAGATAAGGGGGTCTATGTCTGCACCTGCCAGGATCTGTGTTCAGATGTTGTAAGCCACTGGAGATGGCTTCGAGGCAGGTGGGGCAGGCAGTGATGTTGCAATGAAGAGAGAATATTGTGACTTTAAATGAAGTAGAGAGCTGTGAGGGAGAGGAGCAGGGGTCGCAATTGTCAGCGGAGGCAGCCTCACGCTTAATATCGGCCTCTGGGGCTTGGGGTGGGAAACTGATAGAAGCATAAGAGAAAAATGGAGTAAAAGAAAGAGATGTGTGGGTCTGTGTTGTGACAGCCTCACGCTTGCTTTGCCTGCTGTAGCTGTAGGCCACAGGAAGGGAGTCCTGAAGAACTTGTGTAGCCTGATCTGCTAGCGGAGGCAGCCTCACGCTAGTGTCTGCTACGGGAGCTGGAGGCCACTGAAAAGGAAAAAGGGGTTATTAATAGCGGGAGCAAAAGGCTGAGATGTCTGGGCCTGTGTTGCAAGCGGAGGCAGCCTCACGCTTGCTTCAGCTGCTTTAAGGGGCTGTCATGCTGAACTTTTCGGTCCATTGACTTACAATCCTATGCATGCCAACGCGTCAGACCGGAAGCGCAAGCTCGCGCAGAAAGTTTCACATTTCGCTGCATTCCGAAGTTAAAGCTTGGTGAACTTTGGCCTGCGCATTCACATGACGTGATACCGCGAGACCAATGGCAGATCCATAAGTCACAGCATGACCTCCTATCTGAATTAAAGACATTAAAGACAACACATTTAAAACTGCAGCACTGCAGGAAAGTGGAGTAGATTGTATGTTTTTACATTTAAGATGTATTATAATTTGTTACGTGTTGAATTTAAGTTTAATAAAGACGCTGCACAGCACGACATATCACGACCGTTGCGGCATGCGAAAATTTCGCATGCTCAAAGTCTAGTATGACTGCAGCTTCAGCTGTAGGCCGTGGGAAAGGGGAGTGGATTGTGACTTTTGACTGAAAATTCTGAAATGCCTGAGTAGTCTGCAGTGTTGTCTATTTAACTTTTTGTGTGTGTGTGCGCCAGATTTAGCAATTTGGGATTACCTTAGCAACTTGTTTTCCAAAGCACATAGCAACAAATTTAGACATTTTAAAAATTTAGCAACTTTTAGCATGTTTTAAAAAGTGATAAGATGCTAAAAAGGCATACATGTTCCTCTTAACCACACAAATAAGAAAGTATTGAAAAGCTAGCCGAGCGGCACATCAGCTAGAGACTTTGCAATAGGCACATCACATGTGAATTAGGTTGCTAGTTGCACTTGTTCAATAATAGTTTCTTTATGATACACCTTATTTGTTAGTTTGTGCCTTTTTCGTCCGTTTATCTGAGTGAAGTATGTAATTTAAATAAAATGCTAGTGAAAATTCAGAAAATTTGAGTAGTTTCGTTGTGTATTTTACAGTTGTTTTTTTTTTTTTTTTTTGCGCCATGGTTATAAAATGACATTAACATCCTTTTATGTCACAACGTCGTTTAAAACTTTTAGCTACAAACGACCTGCCTTTGTGACTTTATCTAAAAATTAATTTGCAAAACGGCCTGCGCCGCTAGCGGAGGCAGCCTTGCGCTAGCGTCTGCTGCTACAAGAGCTGAAGACCCGGCTGCATATGACACTGTGGCCGGTAGAGCCGCGGTGAAAAATTGAGCCAAAGCGGGAAGCGAGTGAGACTTTGCCGCGGTGAAATCTGGGGCATTGCCCAGGCTAGTTGAAGGCCTTGCCGCTGCTACCCAGCGCTTAAGGAGAACCGGGTTTTGTGCGGGGCGATGGTGGTGTCGAGCGAGGCGAGTTCGGGGCCTTGCGAGCTTTGCTCGAGGTATTGGCCGCCCTGCTGGAGTGGATTTAGGAGTGAGGTTGACTGATTTCAGAGACGAATTCACACGGGACGCGGCAGTCGCGAGTGTCTAGCTAATTTTCAATGGGAGACATGCGACAAGCGGCAAAACGCGGGCGGTTTTGATGGCAGCGCGAAGGCGGAGCGCAAGCGGTGCTCGTGCACCCAAAATCCTGCCGCTTCCACGAGCACGGCACATCGCGACAGGCGCCGCCAAAGATAAAAATATTTTATCTTTTTGTGAGCGGCAGCGGCAACCAATTGTAACATTTCACAGAGCTCATGTCTGAGTGTTGAAAACAAAGATCGCTGTAAATGTACTGGAATGCCAGGAGTTGTGTGATCCATCAAAATATCAGAGATATAGTTTAAAAAAAAAAAAAATCCAGTGTGAGTGTACGGAGTTTGTTAGGCAAAATACAAATAGTCCTATGTATCATCGTCTGTCTGATATGTAACGTTAGACGCTCCCATAAAATGATAAATAGCAAATAACACCAACACAAAACTTATATTATGTTTTATTTAGTTTAGGAAGTACAAATGTGACAAATGTTGTTTGTAACTATGGTAACGTCCGCCCGAAACCGCGACGCGAGCACCGCCTCAACTGCACAAAACGCTTCCACTACGAGAGAAACCGGCAGCCGTGCAGCGATTTCACCGCTTGCCGCGTCCCGTGTGATAGGGCCTTAACTTAGATCGTACAGATCCGCTTTGCGCTTTGTTTACCCTCCGCAAGGACTGTGCGTCGGAATTAATCAGGGTTTGCCTCAGGCTTAAATACGATCCACTTTCCGATCGGATGAATTGTTGGCACGGCCGAATGATAAGAGAATGCCAGGGAAGAAGTTTGGAAGTGACGCCGGAGGAGGCGAGGTTAAGCCTCGCCGTCGTGGAGAGCGTGTGGCTGGTCGAGCAGAGCGCAGCGGCCGCGACGAAGCCTGGAGCTCAGGGCTGTGTCTGGCGGAGAAGGAGCGATCCTTGGACCGACAGATTGGCCGGAGGATCCAAAAAATCCGCAGTATAGGTCTCGTTGTTTGGACGGGAAAAGTTGAGTCTGTGATATAATGGCAAAAGGTGCAAACCGAATGCTGGAAAACTGTCAAGGAACAGAGGTGGGTCTGCTGTGTATATATATTAGGGCTGTCAATCGATTAAAATATTTAATCGCGATTAATTGCATGACTGTCATGAGTCAACTCGCGATTAATCACAATTTAATCACACTTTTTTATCTGTTCTAAATGATACCTTAAATTAATACTTTTCAAGTTTTTAATACTCTAATTGACATGGGCATTGGCAAATATGGATGCTTTATGCAATATATGTTTATTATTAGTGAAACCATAGTTAATCTAGAGCATGAAGACTGCACATGTTTCAAAGGTCATGGATGTTTTTCAAAGAACTTGTTCATGTCTATCACACACATGAAAAAAGAACATAGAAATACCAGGTTCCCATTACTTCTCTTTATTTGCACTGAGCAATTGACTTAGACAAGCCTATTTACATTTTCACACTACAGGGCAGCTCACTTCTTCTGAACATGCTAAATGTACATTTATTATTTATTATTACATTTGTTTGTCTCTCTGTGCCCACATACTGTATTATGATGCAGCTAAATTCTCAATAAAACGGTTTTTATTGATTTTTTTTTTCATAGATATATTTTCTGTTGTCAGATAACAGAATGAATATGGAATAGTGACTAAAACGCGACCCATAAGACTACATAACCAGCTCTACGTTCCAAGATGTTAATCTGCACAAAAATCCTGATTTATAATCGAGCCATCGTCTGATAAAATCAAATAGCCTAAACATAAGATAAAGATAATAGCTGTTCTGTGATTTCGGCTATACTTGCATGTAAAATTAGAGAAGCAACATAATATCGGGTTTAAAGCAGCACTATGTAACTTTTGGCGCTCTAGTGGTTAATAAACAGAACTGCAGGCATCCCGCGGAAGAACATTCTAACCGGAGCTACTTCTCTAAGTTTATGTCTATGGCGATTCACGCAGGTATGTGTTACTCCGCAGCGGTGACAACCCGACCAGGCTACAATAGTCCAAAAATAAGCACTTATTATAAGTGTACCGTAGTGATTCGGGATAAGACAAAAACGCGGTTTGGAAGATGAATTCATGATGTACTCGCTCATTATATGCATTTTGCAAATTCTGAACACAGAAAAAGTTACATACTGAACAGAGCAGACGCAGAGAGAGAGAGAGAGAGGTGATGCTTGTGCGATGTACAGTACCGGCTAGTCTCAGAAACTAAATAAGGTTTGGGCAAAAACTAAAGATTGGTCGCTGGGCTCTTTTTGAAAAAAAAATAAAAAAAATAAAAAAAGTTGCTAAAGAGGTCTGAGAAGTCACTAAGTTGGCAACACTGACAACATCTCCATCCATTTCTCCAACCACGGGTTAGGCCACGGCTCAAACAGAAAATGCGCGCTGCATTAATCGCGCGTTAATAAAATTAGCGCCGTTAAAATGAATTTGCCTTAATGCGTTAACTTTGACAGCCCTAATATATATACACAACTGGTTTGATTACTGATTGTGCTCCTCTGGTGTTAATTAGTGCTCCTCCCGAACTTTGTTAATAAAACATCATATGTTGATACCTATGCAACATATTAGTGTTCTAAGAATCTTTACTAGTTTGTATTTCAACCTCTGATCCAGTTACATATGCAAATTACCATGCTTGGAGACAAAGAGTGGTAAACTTTCCCTCCAAAAGTTCAAGACACCATTGGCTCTTCGACACCCGAAAGGAATGACCATATAGCAGATAAAGCTCTCACATCAGTGACCCGCCCCAAGTCTGCGGTTCTTTTAGATACTGAGAAGATGAGGATGTGAGCTAGAAGTCTTCTGTACCTTAAGTTTGAGCCAGGCTTTGGCCTTGACTTTCCATTCAACCAAAGATCCCAGGATCTCAGCTGATGTCTCTCTTAGTTCTCTCATCACCTTCATCTGGGAGAAAACTCTCCCAATCACCACCGAGCCTGAATAACATCTTTTGGAGTCCATCACCCTTCAAACCCGGAAGAACTTGAAGACCTCCAACACCACCAAACCTTCAAACCATCAAACTTTCATCCGAGACTGCATCCGGACACTCGTTCAACGACCAGGGCAATGCAAGTATCATACATTTAACTAAACGAAACAGAGGTTTAGTATAAGCAAAAGACCCTGTTATATACGGCGCTGATGGTTTTACTCAGGTGGTTAACTGACTCTTTCCATAACTGCATTCTCTGGTTTCTCTAATGGCTTCATTCATTCACTTTAGCTCCCCTTTGTATGTGTGCATGAGTGTATGTTTATTCGTTTGTTTGCTTAGATTAGTTATGTGCGTTAGTGTTTAGCTAATAAAAGTTTTGTGCACAAATTACACGAGTTTCTGGTTCTGCCTTGCAAATTAATGTCCCTTTACGATTTTGATCCTTGCTACATGCTCTAATGTATTAATACTGTAGGAAAATATTTTCTGTGGCCACGAAAATATCCTTTCTTAGAGTTGATATGAACTTACACTGAATGTTAGCTGGACGAACAGATTAGTTGATGGCAATTTAATTCTTATACAGTTACTACTGGCAGCTGAAATAAATAATTGTAATTAATCATAATTAATTGTAATTATTTATATACATTTCCCTTTTGATCTGATTTGCTACAACATGAAGCCGGTACTTGGCTAAAGTGTGGTGTGGCGCAGTGGGGGCCAAGAGGATCCCGACTCCAACGTGGTATTGTTAAAGTTGGAAGTTTGACAGTGATTGACAAAAGGGAGTGGTTATTTTTTGTAATCAAATCAGCCTTATTTGTTTGTAATTTAAGATTTGCATAATCACTGGTAACACCTGCTGACTTTTAAAAATTTACCACTTGGAAAATGTATCCTAATACTGTGGGAGAGAGGAAAGAGGTGGAAGATAGGGATGTGCGGGTCTAGTCGACTAAACGGTACAGCTCCTTCTAGTCGACACTGAAAAGACCAGTCGATTACACGAGAGAAAAGAAACATGATTTTATCATTCAAATTACCATAATGTTAACGTTACATTTAAAACATTTTAAATAACAAGTTAAAATAAAACTTTTGAAAAAGAATACATGTCAAAATATTTAAATATATAAATATTTTTAAAAGCGTGTCTGGGCGTAAACTAAATTTTTACCTCAGACCTCGCATGCGTTTTCTTCATGCGGCGAGCTCAAAAATGAGCGCGCAAAAGACCAGCAAGGTGTGGGATTATTTTGAATTAGAAGGAAACGGAAAGGTTTTGTGTAAACTGTGTAATGTCAAATTGGCTTACAATAACTCTACTGGAGCTATGTGTAATCATATTCAATACAGGCACGTATGCGTTAGCTTGGAGGCTAGCCAAAGCCAGCAAATGTCAATCATGTCATACACTACAACCCGCCGCCGCTGCGGTCCGCGATCCCGTACGCGTCTATTCCTCTAAACGAAGACCCATTTCGGTGGTGGTGCGGGATTTCCAGGCTCTTTTAGAAACTGGCTGCTAGCTAGTAGTTATCTCTCTGTGTGCCTGTGACTTCAGTTACTGCCGAGCGCGGGGTTTTTTGTTTTCAAATGCAGAATCGCCTCTAGTCCTGTCTTTAGCCAGACCACGTTAACGTTAAATTAACTGAACAAACGCGCTTGGTCTGAGTAAGTAAAACGTGCTTTGTTTTGTTTTTAGACGAAATAGCCAACATGAAGTACATTTTTAAAAGCCGTTTTAATGCTTTTCCTTAATAAACTTTCCTATTGTTTTTGACTTGTGTTTTAATATGTTGGCTAACGTTATATGAAAATGAAGAATTCTATCAATCTATTGATTGATTTTCCATTCCTGCATTGCTCCAGCCGATCCGGATAAATAAGCTATGCACTGGTTTATGTTGAGTGTATTCTCTTCCTTTTTTTCTGTTTAAGGACCGCCTAAAATGAAATGATCACGCAAGGCAAGCATACGGCATAATCGTGACCTATTTTTAGCAGAATTCATTGGGGGATTTTAAGTATTTCAAGTGTAGGCTGTTATATAGAGACACGCACTTTTTTTTTTTCTTTTTTTTTTGCCATTTTTTGGGGGTTTCTATCTTTTAGACTAGTCGGATCCAAAACTTCCCTTAAAACGAGAGTCAAATTAGTCGTAGCGCACATCCCTAGTGGAAGACAGAAAGGAAAAGGAAGTGGAGGTGAAACGGAAAAAGAAGGGGAATTTTGTTCATGATGAAATATGAAGCACTCTAGGTGATCATGTTTTTGTGCAAGGACCATGACAGAAGCAGCTCATTCTAGGTCAGATGGATGTGAGCAGTTATTGATTTGTAGCCAAATATTTCTAATATGTAATGTTTTATGCTAATGCAAAGGTTTCATGAACTACATCCATTTTAATTTTATTATGCCATTTCTTGGGTCCAAAATAGGATTCAAGTTAACAGGTTAATGTGTAAAGTGTTTTTTTTTTTTTTTTTTTTTTTAAATGCAACACCTTCACTTCACCAATGAATCAAAGGCATGTAAATCCATTTGTGTATAAACAACTGCATCATCCATGAAGAGAATTCATATCAAATATTAAATCCAATTAAATTACTTTTATTGATTAACAAGTAATTGTTATGTTCATGACTCTAATTGGGGGAAATGCCTCTATGAGGTAATTAAGGAATGGAATTAAAAACACAAAACTGTGCAGGTATATATATGTAGAGATAGAATGAAGAGAAATAAAATGGAAACTGTAAAATGGTATACAATTTTAACAAAAAATGTTTAATACACTTAGTCCATTTAAGAATAAAACAATTCAGTATTCAAACACTAATTTGGAAGGGCTGACCTATATATTCATCTCTGTCACTAAACTTAGTATTTTTTAGTTTTTCTTAGTTTTTTTATTATATATATTTTCCAAAGATTTTGTGCTCTCCATTCTGCAGATGGGCTCATGAGAGCTTCTGTCTCAGCGGATGTAAATACTCTCTTCTCCCATTCTTCCTCATTCATTCTCTTGCTGTTCTCTTCTTCTTTATCTCCTGTTTTTTCACTCCCACGTTGTTGTCTCTACATTTCACGCTTTAGCTGGGAATCACAAAAAGAGGAGTTTTAATAAACATGAGAACACTGAGCAAATGCAAAGCAGCACTAAACATGATTTTTTGAAACCCTGTTTTGGGTATCAGCATACGTATTTTAATACAGACGTCACTATATAATATTGCGAGCATCATATTATTTTTGCGTTGCGAACAATACTAAAAAAAAAAAAAAAAAAGCAAGTGTTTTTTTTTTTTTTAAAAAAAAGAAAAATTTGTCTTTAAAAATGAGTATGTCTACAATTGCATCTGTTTAAGTAACCATTTCATCTTTATTGGAGCTTAACATCCACATTTCCTTAAATTACAATACATAGTATTGTAATATAAACTAATGAATTAATTCACAACACTGTATCTTGAAACTCCAAGAAACTAATATATTTGTGTTAACTTGATTTACACAAGCAGAACATGTTCTTGGAACATGATTTACCCAAACAGGACATTCCTGGATCATCCTTAATGGTTCTGGAACAACATTCCTCTCAGTTTATTCAGATTTTAGGGTTATGCTAATGGTTGCACATTGTCTATCCACAATAAATATTTACCATGCACTTTAGCAAGAAGTTAGTTTATATCATATAAAATAAAATGTCTCCATTAGTAGAAATAAGCCAGTTTTTCTATTGGGCTGACAATACAAGGAAAGACAAGTGGAAAGTTCAGCATAAATTTCAGTGGAGCTCCATGCATGCATGGCTGAATCACAGACGATTTTAAGACCACATGTTCTCTCAAAGCAACACCAACTAAAACAGTAACATGCAAAAGGATAGAGACATACAGACATCCATAAAGACAGGTACAGCACGGCTATTATTGGATACCTTGCTTCTGTTACTTGAAAACTGGGAGGTGAGGACTGTTTAGGCTAGAAATGAATATAGTAGGTTAGTGTGAAATAAATGAAATGAGTGTGAGAGATAAGAGAAAGGAAGGAAGAGTGTGGAATTAAAAATAACTTTTTAGTGCAAACAAGTTATATGAAGAAAAATATTAAATGCAATTAATATATAGTAAATAGAAAAATGTAAGTTTAAGGAAGAAATTATATTAAGTTTCATTCATAGAAACAAGTCAGCAAGTTTTTAATAGAGTATAAGTATGAATGTAGTTTCACATGTAAAATGTGTTTACTTAAATGCATGTTATTTTATAATTATGTGAATACATGCATATTTACATATGTTTGAGAACTCACCCTCCAGGTAGTTACGGGCAACAAACTTCAGCACCTCATCAATGAGGATAACGGGGAAAGAAAGCTTCAGTACTACCATCCACTGTTCCACGTTCAAGTGAGTTAGTTTGAAAATCATCTGTAATAGGAAAAGAAAAGTTGTGGTCAGTGTAAGAGACATAGTCTAATATAAAGAACGGGATGAAATAAAGATGAGAGACTTACGGGCAGGGGGTCCACATAGATGATCATGAAGTGGAGGGACATGGAGAGGGTCATGGCAGACACTAGCCAGAAATTGCTCCATGGAGGCATGCGCAACAAGGACTGATTCTCAGACAAGCTATTGAGAAATACATAGAAACACAGAGAAAAAGCCTTATTGCCGCCATCAGTGTCGGAGTAAAATTAGCTTAGTTGCATAACCTGACAGTATTGTATGGCATCACTGGCCTCAATTACACCTGTCAATAACGTGTCCCCTCTGATCACCTGGGATCGTATTTCTATTCTGAAGTATTTTTAAATTTTTTTAGGAACTGTTTTTCTTTTTAAATTCTGTGTTTTCATTTATTCAGTAAATACGCACAGTAAATGCACTTAGTGTCAAATGTATAACATATATAAATGTTAAAAAATTAAACTGCTAATTTGTAGGTGGTGTGTTGTGGTGGCCTCAAAAATGGGTGTTGTTTAAGGCACTGTTTTAAGATGCAATTTTTTTCGCCAAATTCTAAGGCTGTGATGCATTGTATGTTCCACAGAAATATAAAAAAAAAAAAAAGATTCAAGATGCTAGACAGTCATGGGAAATTGTAATTACACTGTATATACACTTCACAAGTTACTATTTTAGTGATACATATAGGTTACTGTTAAGAAAGTTGCTGTCAGTGAAGAATGTTACAAATCAGTTACAGTTACTATAGGGAAAATTTTGGTTAACATACTGCCTTAGACTTTAGATTAGCAAGGAGGCTCACTAGATTTTGGAATATAGCTGTTGAATTACAAGAGCTGCAACTTCAAGACAAAATCATGTATGACAAAAACTGCAATTAAGATGTAACCTGTTGAGAGCATTGAACATCTCAATTGTGACCAGGACAGACAGGGCCATGGTCATGGGTGGAGCAGCCTCAAACACCTCACACTCAATGCCAGTGAAGTCCTCGTTCTCGTCGTGGCACTGCATGAAGTGAGACTACAGCAGGAAGAGAATTTAGCAGGTGTGAACAGATGTAACAAAGGAACTTTATTTCCATGTGTGCTAAATACAATAATAAATAATAATATGATGGAGATATTGCTCACCAGCTGGTAGTAGGTGATACGAGGACCCTCATCATCATACATGAACCAGTGGGCAGCGGCAGCCACAGTAGCAGAACCCACATAACCTGAGGACAGTCAATTCATTAGACTAACACCAAAACTCACATAGAGAACTTGAGTAAGCTGACATCCCACAGAAATAACAAGGATACCAACCACCAATGGCCATGTATCTGAAGAACAGCCAGCCAGAGATCAGGGGCTCTTTGGCAGAGCGAGGAGGCTTGCCCATGATATCAAGATCAGGGGGGTTGAAGCCCAGGGCAGTGGCGGGCAGACCATCAGTCACCAAGTTCACCCACAGCAGTTGGACTGGGATCAGAGCCTCAGGCAGACCGAGAGCAGCAGTCAGGAAAATACTATGAGAAAAGAAGAGATGAGAAGAATGTCAAGCGCGAGCATACTTTACCTGAGTACATTAAACATAGATTAAACAAGGCCATGGATTCTCACCAGACGACCTCCCCAACATTGGAAGAAATCAGGTAACGGATAAACTGCTTCATGTTGTTGTAAATAGCTCTGCCTTCCTCAACGGCAGCCACAATAGATGAGAAGTTGTCATCGGCCAGGACCATCTCAGAGGCTGACTTGGCAACGGCAGTGCCAGAGCCCATGGCAATGCCAATTTCTGCCTTCTTCAAGGCAGGGGCATCGTTGACACCATCACCAGTCTGAAGGAAAGATAACAGCATTACTATATCATCTTAAAGGCAGGGTTTCATGTGATATGGTGTTGTGGAAGCTGGCTTGTAAAGTGTATTTTTGTCTCACCATAGCAGTAATCTCATCATAGCCCTGCAGGAACTCAACGATCTTAGACTTGTGGGAGGGCTCAACACGGGCAAAGCAGCATGCCTTACAGACAGCTTCGCTCTGTTCACCACGGGGCAGGTCATCAAACTCTCGGCCGGTGTAAGCCTTGCCAGTTACATCCTCATCCTCAGAAAAGATGCCAATACGACGGCAGATGGCCACAGCAGTGCCCTTGTTGTCACCTGAGGGTTTTTGTGGACAGGTGTCAGGTCTTGCAACAATAAAAGATTAAAAGGTTGAGGGAGATGACTGATGAAAGGATGGATAAAAAGCATACCAGTGATCATGATAACACGAATGCCAGCAGCCCTGCACAGTTCAATGGAGCCAGTAACCTCTTTACGGGGAGGATCCAACATACCGACACAGCCAACGAAGGTCAAGTCAATCTGAACAAGACAGGAAAGTAATAAGACAAAGGTTTTATGTAGCTTAGCATTTATTAAACCTTATCCATTATCCATGCTGTACCACCATAGCTGGAGCATATCATCGCTGTCGAATATATCCATATTTTGCTATTATATTATCCATATTGATATTATAATTGTGATTGTTTGGATACAGTCTATGCTTTGAGTAAGTATAGCATTTTCTTTACACTAGAAACCAGGGAATAGTGCAGGCAAACCACTGTAGGTTGGAGTGCAGCATTTAGTCTAGCATTTGCCATCTAGTCTTAACATTGTTTTAAATAGCCTGTGAATAGTAGGCTACAATTTTTTTTTTTAATTTATTTATTTAGTTTTTTGTTTTTGTTTTTTTTTTACATGAGATTCTGGCCAAATATATTCAACAAGAGGAAAAGCTGAGCACCCACATCCAAAGTTTCCGACATGGAATGTTTTGGATGTCGGTTTTTAGCATGTGCTGGCAGCCTTACTAGCTAGTTTAACTAGTAAGACTTGCTGGGCAATAAGCTTTACATGGGAGAATGGATAGATGAAATTCATTAAGGTGTTAAGTTTTTCATATTCACCTCATAGTCAGCAAATTTAGTAGAGTCCTCAAGGTTCATTTCTTCAACCTTCGGGGGATTGTCTCGGGTGGCAAGTGCCAGACAACGCAGAGTGTCACGGCCAGTACCCCACTCCTTGATGACGGACATGATCTTATCTTTTACAACGCCAGTCAGGGGTACCCGAGTAGAACCAACACGTACATAGGAACACCTGTCAATCACACCCTCTGGAGCGCCCTATATTAACAAAATGAGGAGTCATGAAATGCATATATTATTTTGTTGAAGATCCCCATCAATATTAACATTTTTAGTGATCATTTACTTCTTAAATCCTTACAAATAATATTGTGATAGTACCATGGTACAATGATGCACTAGATAACATATGCTTTCATATACCATGTTATTTGCAAGGAACATCCAAGAAACCATGGTATTTTTTTTGAGTGGGACACATACCTTTACAAACATTTTGCTGCCTGCATCACCCTTGGTAGGGGTACAGTACACAGACATGGATTTCCTGTCACGGGAGAACTCCAGAGTGAAGTTCTTCTTCATTAGCTGCTTCACAACCTACACAGGATAAAAATGGAAACAAATTTGAGTTACAAAGCTATCAGTGACAAGCTACATTACTGATGTTTTAAGAAGGTTTACATTTCTACTTACACTACAGCAGGCATTTGCTCTCTCAATCTTGGACAGGTTGTTGACTTTGGTCTTAAAAACATTCATCTTCTCAACCAAGCAGCACAAAGCAGTTTCAGTGGCCTCACCGACCTTCTCATAGATCTTCTTGGACTGTAACACAGAGGTATATGACAGTTTTTGTCTTCAGAAAAACATAGAAAAGAGAACAAAAGAATGAAGTATGAAAGAGTATGTATCTCTCACCTCATTGTAGTCAAGGGAGGAATCATTGCAGAGGGCGCAGATGGTGGCCAACTCAACTAAACCGTCATACTGACCGCAGTCTACACGAGCACCCAACTTTGTGCTAAGAGAAAGATGCCACTCAGATTACATTCGTGACTTTAACATGCTGATAGCCTGATAATAAAAAGGAGCATTTTAGGTGAAGTGTTTTATTGTGTACTTACACCTCACCCTCGGGTGTGTACTTGGAGCCAGAGATATCAAAGCTATCAAGTTCAACGTGATCACCATCAACTCTATCAATGATGAACATCTATAATAACACACAATTTCATCTTAGTGTGCGAGTAAAAATATGCCATTATTAATATAAATGCACAAGACTTATACAGTACCCATGTTCAAAGGTATAAATGCACAAGACTTATACAGTACCCATTTTCAAAGGTAAAGTGCGTAATTTCAGTACCAATTGCAGCACCCAAAGAAATGACAAAAATAACATGCTTTTTTCCAAACACACCTACTTCCCCCTCCAATCTGCCATTTTTTGGAAAATAAATAAATAAATAGTCCTTCCCCAAACTCTCAAACTTGGTTGATCCAGAAGTTGCCATTTGAGCCGGGAAAAAGCTTCAATTATATTATCTTATCTAAGTGAACTCTGAAAGTCAGCCTACCGATGGCTTACAGTTGTTTCAGCAGATTAAACTGGGAGAAGAATATTTCCTCGGTGAAATAATTACACACTTCACCTTTAGGATTACAGTATATCAGTATCAGCAATAGCTTCATTATTTCTTAGTTGATATGTGTACATAAAGATAGCTGAACACCTACTTTGGTCACACACATCTGATTGGTGGTCAGTGTGCCAGTCTTGTCAGAGCAGATGACAGAAGTACAGCCCAGGGTCTCCACAGAGGGCAGTGAACGGACAATGGCATTTTTCTTGGCCATACGTCTGGTACCAAGAGCCAGACAGGTAGTGATGACAGCAGGCAGACCTGATGAGAGTAGAATTTATGGTTGGATTAATATATTTTAATAATATTGATAATCTCAAAAAGTTTAGACAATATGCTTTATGTAAAGTATAGACTAAAGGTCAAACTTTTAGCCCTGTTCTGGATATAATGTGGTGTGTAGTGGGAATTACATAATTAACTTTGGGAGATGTGTTGCACATGTTATCATGCTCACCCTCAGGGATAGCAGCTACAGCTAGAGCAACAGCGATCTTGAAGTAGTAGACAGCGCCACGGATCCAGGATCCACCATGGACGGGGTCATTGAAGTGGCCGATGTTGATCATCCAGACAGCGACGCAGATCAGAGAGATAACCTTAGAGAGCTGCTCACCAAACTCATCCAGTTTCTGCTGCAGAGGGGTCTTCTCCTGCTCTGTGGCGGCCATCTGGTCACGGATCTTACCAATCTCAGTGGATACACCAGTAGCGACAGCAACGCCAATAGCCTTGCCAGCAGCAATGTTTGTGCCCTATAGGTTGGAAAGGAAACTTAAACTACTTCTTGTTCTTGGAACAATAATTCTATCTACCATGAAGACTTTATGATCAAGCTGGAGTTGGGGTTAATGGTTAGGTTTATGATTACATTTGTTGTTCCAGTACCAAAAACCATTAGAGCTATCATTATCTGATAGGAACTTTCTTCCAGAAACTTGTGTGTATTGAGGTACATGTAGAAACCAATAGATGAGTAGTTGGAGGAGTTTGTGGATGAAAACTCACAGAGAAAAGCATGTTCTTTTTGTCCTGATTGACAGCTCTAAGGTCAGGGACAGGGTCGGTGTGCTTGATCACACTGACAGACTCACCTGTACAAAGAGTTAACCAAATTTATATAGAATTACAATAAAATATAATACACAATATATATACACTGGAGAAGAGAGTGCTGCTGCTTTACAAATTAATTTTAATTAAAAAGAAACCACTTGTCATGTTTGCAGCATTTGTATAGTTTTAATGTTCTAACAAATTTTATACCAATGGGCCCGTTTTAATGATCATTGTTAGAGTAGAGAGTAGAGGTGAACACTGTTAAAAGCACTAACCAGTCAGGATGGACTGGTCAACACGAAGGGTGGTGGAACGGATAGCAGTAAGCCTGATGTCAGCAGGAACTTTATCACCAACTAGGAAAGAGGAAAGAATGAGTTAGCAGTATAGCAAAACACTAGGGATTCATGACCAGTGCTACAACAAAAAGAACCTGAACAAAAATCAGACCTACAGGAAACTTACAAAATATATTTAGCTATGGACCAAAGATTATAGTGTATGTGGTGGGTATAGTATTCTATGCAATGTGCTCTGTTGTATACTGCACATAGTGACAAAAGGGACTTCTAGACATACAGAAAATCTGCAAACTGTGCACTGAATACTGTTTATTAAAAATAATAAGTATTTCTATAAGCTATTCCAAAATGAAGAGACTGTGAAAAAAAGAGCATGTGAAAAAGACGTACCAGACACCTCCACAATGTCACCAGGGACAATCTCTCTGGCCTTGATCCTCTGGACGCTCTTTCTGTCAGAACGGTAGACCTTACCCATCTCAGGCTCATACTCCTTCAGAGCCTCAATGGCGCTCTCAGCATTACGCTCCTGAATGACAGACAGACATTTGCTTGGTTTACATAACAGATGCAAATGAGTTATGCATTTGCTTAATTTACTTTATGAAATCAGTAAAGTATACATATATATCTGTGTATTTGGTGCATTACCTGCCACACACCGACGACGGCATTGGCAATGAGAATGAGCAAAATGACAAAAGGCTCAACAAAGGCAGTGACGGTCTCTTCACCTTCCTCAAACCAGGCCAGGACCTAAAAGCACACAAAGAGAGACATTAGAGACCAGCACAAGGTACATATTGTATTGCTCTTCATTCCATTCAGGATATATATTAAGACAAATATAAATAAATATTAAGACTTGACATCTTTGCCGTATCCTTTGAATTTTCTACTAATTATTTATGAAGAAAAAAATATATATTAATCTAATAAGATTTATGTATCATCCATGAAAGATATTAAAAAAGGTCCTTAAAATAATTTCAGAATGTACTTCAATACAGAGTTTTGTACTTCAGTATACAGTTTTGCTAAATAATGTGTTATCACACTCAGTAGTGTTTTATGAGAGGATGAGAGGAAACACAAATTAATCTGAAGTTAAATCTTACAAAATGTAGAAAACATTATAGTCAATTACACCATTAATATAAAGCTTTTAGAGAAGTTAAAGATATTTTCCAAGTACTTTTGAATAAACCTTTTTTATTTATTGATCAGTGGAAGGCTTAGAGGCTTACTGAGCCCACCCTAAATATTACCTCTGAAATTCATGATGCTATTGGTCTGGTTGCTTAATTTCTTCTCTTGTGCAATGCATGCATACATAAAAACCGGTCAAAACATTATTTCACAATATCGTTGCACAACAGACCTGCTGTTATAGCTACTCTCGCTGAGCTTTCTCTCATGCATCTCTCCTGACCTTTCAAAAGGATAGAGTTTCTGTCTTCAGCTTGAGTCCTTCTTAAAATAACCCCTTCTCCCACACACACGTCTTCTGATCCCCTTAATATTTTCCTTCTAAGGCTATTGGAACAGCTGGTTGAGGCACAGTGTGGAGGGGGGCAGACATTAATACCCCCCATGTTCACCTCTAACCTCCCAATACCCACTTAACCCCCTAAACATCCACCTTACGAAGTCTTTCCTGCTTAGAAAGCTGTGAGATAAATAATAGCATTTGTATGGCTTCCTGACACAAATTAAGATCAATTAGCTCTATAGGATACTATTTGATTCTACACTGCAGTAGGTAATACTGCCAACATATCATAATGCTGATGCTGTACTCCTCTCAGTACTATATAGACTTTTGCACATAACCATAACGCTAAAATAAATGGCAAATTAGCATGTGTACCTTGTTGCATAACACCATAGATGGTTGTGGTGTATGTTACAGCATGAAGTGCAGTATGGCAACCTATACTGTCACAACAGCTGTTCACACGACACACTGCTAAAGTTTAAAGGGTAAGTTTAAAAGTGTGTGACATGCTGTATCTATATGCTGACAGATCTGATTAAATCACATGAAGCAAAGTGTTATGTTTGTTCTAAAAATATATGATTCTATATATGATTTATATCCAATCATTTTATAATGTTCACTTTATGCTCAATAAAAAAATATATTAAAATTTATATTTAGTAAATATCAATATTTAGATGAACACCTCAAACATGGCTATTGATTTTTCTCTGTGGTTGCTAACTATTTGCAGTGTTTTCTGAACTTTCCACTTGTTAGTAACTTACAAAAGAGATGCAGGCAGCAAGCAGCAAAATTCTGACCAACAGATCTTCAAACTGCTCAATGATCAGCTCCCAGATGGATTTTCCTAAAAGGAATGGGAATTTAGTTCAATCCTTACCAGATTTTAAGATTCTATTGATGCCATAGTGGCTGGTGAATATGGACTTGATTTATATGTTTGTACTTACCCTCCTCAGCTGGCAGCTCTGAGAAACAAAGTATAGACGGAGACAAGAAAAAGAAAAAAGAAAGAAAGAAAATTAACAACTGACCAGAATTCAAGACAGCACAACAACATTACCCTAGCCAATCTTTCATTGTACCTCAGAGGCGCTATTAAGACATAACATTTCCAACTGATTTTTATTTGACACATATGAAAAAGGAAGTTGAGGCATTTTAAGAACTTTGCAGATGACTTACAGAAAATATTAGTAAAAAAGAATATGTTCAGTCTCACACAGAAACAGCTATACAGATGTTTTGCACTGTATTTATCAATTTTGAACTGACATATTTATAAAATATCAACTGTTTACCAGCAATACTAAAATTTATAGTCCCAATATTTATCCCAATATTAATATATTTATTAGCTTTCTACAAGGGACGTTTTCCAACACTTGGGATCATTACATTAAAGACTTGTGCATGCTAAGTTCTCTCTGTACAAGAGGGCCTGTTTTGTACATCATTACTTGCTAATGCCAGTAACATATCTAATCACCCAGGCCAACTTCAGCCAGAACCTAAGAATCTCCCTCCCCCATCTGCCTGAAATACTGCTAATCTAATAAGACCTCTCAAATAACCAAGCACGGCCACTGTGCCATCACCTGTCTTTCTTCCCTTCTCCCGCTCCGCCAAAGTCTATTTTCAATCCCAGCTTCTGCACCACAACCTGTTGATGTCCCTTGAAATGCCACTGAAATGTCTGAACATTTGAGAAAATCCTAAACCATCTATACAATTGCATCTACTGTTTTCAAGATTTAAAATTGTAACCCAAAAGCACTATTGTAATGCTACCGCTGTGCCTTCCTAAAAAGAGACATTTCCACCAGTCAGAGTGTTTGGTTGTCTTTCTATTAAACCCCGCATGCATCTTCAAGACATCTCATGAATCTCACCATTGTAGCCGTACTTAGCCAAGTTCTTCTTGACCTGATCCGGGGAAAGACCTGTGGTTTCACTAACTGTGAAGTGGGCCAGACATTCGGCCGGGGTCTTGCTATGGGCGTCCTCCATCCTGTCAGGGGTGAAGGATCTTCAGGAGTGGCAAAAGCTTAGTTAAACAGGTCTATCCGTGCCTTTTATTGATTGTCCCTATTGCTTTTGTTGCTCTCTGTACTACAAAATCTGCCCCCCGTTACTTGGACCCCCTCCTCACAGGAGTGATGGACTGACAGAAAGAGCAAATAAATCCACACATGTGCAGTGTTTTATACTCCTTCCAGCTGCCCTATTGGTCAAAGTTGCCCGGTCGCCACACCCCAAAATTCCAATCAGTTGCGTATGGCTCTGCAGGGCCAAGTTATAGTCTAGGGGTTGAACGTCTTCGGCATCTCAGACTTGAGGATGTGGGGGGTTATTTGGTGGGCAAGGAGCATGAGGCAGTAGCATATGTAGGGGGTAGCACTGAAATGAAAATTGATCTGTTTTTGGAACATGCATGGTCAGTGGAATAAGGAGAGTGGAGAAGGTGAGAGAGCTAGAGTGAGTGATGGGCCAAGTGGCCTCTGATGGGAGGGGGCAGTTAGAGGAGTGCTGGATGGTTAATTTGGAACAACCATTAGAGGAGTGTGGTTACATGGGAGGCTTAAAGTGTCACACTGACATCCACACATTGGTTTGGCATGAACAAGAACACAATCATTTCCTATGATCCTGTTCAGATCTGTTGTAGCATTAAGATCGGATTAAAAAAACTAGAAAATGATGTAGAGCATCACTAGGCATTTTAGCCAAGTATCCATGGCTAATTACTGAAAACATATTTTCAGTATGTCTAACACACTCTCGTGACAATTTATAACTATGTTTGGCGAATTCATATAATTTACAGTACATGAATTCATATATGGTCTCATTTGTACGTTTTCTTACCATCTGGTTATGCGCCACTGACAGTTAGGTTTAGGGTTGGGCCTTAATTCTTACTTTTTGAATCACATTATACAAATTCTTACGAAATTGCCACGTTATAAAATAGTTATGTTTCTCATGAGATTGGAATAGACATTTCATTATTGTCCTTGTTTTTGTCTGGCTGCCCTTCGAAACAGTTATTTGTGTTTATTTTACACAGAAAATGTTTAGAGATTAAAAGTTCTCAAAGCTCTCCATAATTTAGTAAGCACAGTGTCTCCTACAGGATTGTTGTTTTAACAAAGAACTTGCTCAAGAGGGGCATTACTGAAAACAATGAGAAGTTATGGTTCATTTATATCATATGCTGATTAAAACCATTCAGTGAAGGATTCGTTTCCACCTGGTTTTCAGTGATCTGATCACATGTGATCAAGTGAGACACTTTCACAGACTTTTACATTAACTGTTTCTGTTACGGAGCCGACGAGACATGAGGCATGCGGATCCATTTGCAGACTTTTATTTGACAGAGACGTGGTCATAACAGGCATAGTTCAAACAGTGGCAAACAGGTATAACACGGCCAAGACAAAGAGTTTTCCTAGGACAAGCATGGTGTCTTCGATCTGCGAACAGTATTCAACAGGGCAAGGCAAAGAGAGATAATCCAGGTACATGGCAATAATCCAGGCAGGGGAAAACACAATCCGAAACAGGCAAGGCAAGACTAAGACTAAGACTAAGACTATGAAAACTACAAAAGGCTCTGTAAGGTAGCTATCGGCTAGGGTAGCGATATGTGCATACAATACTCGGCAAACTAGATCAGGATCTGAGTGTTTTTATATGGTGTGTGTAATAGCTCACAGGTGAGAGTTTGATTGGTGACAGCTGTGTGTGTGTGTGTGTGTGTGTGTTGTCAGTGCAATGGTTGATGGGAATTGTAGTCTGGGGTAATGTGTAACAGTCTGTGTAGTGTGAGAGTCCTTGTGGTGACTGGGTGACCTCTGGTGGTGAGTGAACAGAAGTTCATAGACCGGATTCGTGACAGTTCCCTCCTGGTGGAATGACCTGCCCAACTCAATTCAAGCACCTGAGTCCTAAGCCATGTTCAAGAAATGGCTAAAACAAATCTCTTCCATCTTTATTTGACCCTCTAACTTTAGTACTCTCTATTCTAATTCTATTTTATCTGTTTGTTTTCTTTCTTTAAAAAACACTTGACCCTCTAACACTTGCACTCTCTATTCATTTTCTAAATAATTGTTTTCTTTATAAAAACGGCATCTAACACTAGCTTTCTCTATTCTTTTTCTATTCTATCTACTTGTCTTCTTTTTATTATGTGTGTGTGTGTGTGTGTGTGTGTGTTTGTGTATATATATATATATATATATATACACGTATATATACAGTGCCCTCCACTAATATTGGCACCCTTGGTAAATATGAGCAAAGGCGGCTGTGAAAATAAATCTGCATTGTTTATCCTTTTGATCTTTCATTCAGAAAATTCACAAAATTCTAACCTATCATTGAAGTAAAACAATTGAAAGTGGGGGAAAAATCTCATTGTGAAATAAATGCTTTCTCTAGTTCATGTTGGCCACAATTATTGGCACCCAATTATTGCAACATCCTTTTCCCAAGATAACAGCTCTGAGCAGGGGCGTTTCTAGGATTTGAAACGATCTGGGGCTGTGAACAAAACATAAGGGGCTAATGGACGTGGTTGGAGGCTCACATCATGCTCACGTAAGATTTAGTGAGGCAGTGGTGGGTAGTCCTGCTTCCCTCTAGGGGGGTCCAGGGGTATGCTCCCCCGGAAAGAAAATTTATACATTTTAAATTTAAATGCATTAATCTGGTGCACTTTGAGAAAAATAAGAGCTCCAACCCATTTTCAGTGTGCAAATTGAACAAACAAAAAAAGTCAATGACAATCTAAAGAGGGTCTAGAACCGCTCCTGGTCAGAGTGTACCGTGTTCTTCTTTGACCCATGTTACACCCCTCCACTGAGTTTTCTGGACCCCCATTCTGGGCCCCTTTCAATGTCTGGGCCTTATGCAGTCTGTCCTCTTTTTCAAAACACAAATATCAACAAATATAAAGCAAGGAATTTTATTTAACTATTTAGGCCTACATGGTATCTGCAGAATTTTTAAAAGGCTTTTTGTTACCTGCAGAAATTATTTCTATGGTATGATAGAGCAATGTCTAGTAACATAAACCGATATCATGATTTACAGCTCAGATACAGGTTTTCACAAAAACAAAAAGTTTTATAAAATGATAAACATCACATTTCAGCCTTTAAACCAGGGGTGTCCAAACTCGGTCCTGGAGGGCCGGTGTCCTGCAGAGTTTAGCTCCAACTTGCCTCAACACACCTGCCTGGAAGTTTCTAGTATGCCTAATAATACCTTGATTAGCTGGTTCAGGTGTGTTTGATTAGGGTTGGAGCTAAACTCTGCAGGACAGTGGCCCTCCAGGACCGAGTTTGGGCACCCCTGCTTTAAACCATTGTTTTTATTTTATTTTTTTATTTATTTATTTATTTTTTTCAAATTTACAGCTCTGCGTGTTTGCTGCGTAAAATCATGGGTGGATTTTCGTATTGATCTGAACAAAAACAACAAACAGGCTTATTGCAAATGCAAATTTATTCTATGTCATTAGGTCTCTGGCGTCTTTTGGATGGCAGAAATACAGCGGTTTCCCCGGTGATGGCTGCACACAAAGAGGCTCGGTGTTCGTAAATGCTACTTTATCAGGCATTAAATGAAAATGGCATCAAAACTTTTCTGAAGTCACTCAGTTCCCTTGAAAGTAGGGCTGGACAATATGGCTAAAAAAATTCACAATAAAATGTTTTATCAGTCGATATAGATAATTATCATGATAAATTTCAAACCTTTATTTCTTTCAAATTTAAAGGCAGATTTTTGCTCCTAAGTGAAAGTTGTAGAAGTCAGACTTTAATTGTGGTTTTTAACGACTCTTTATGGTGAGAACATGACAAATACTTCACGTCTTTGAATTCTTGACACTTTTCCAGTCATTTTTCATTAACAAAATAAATATCTTAATTGAAAAATGAATTTCCTAGTTTCTGCATGCTCTAATGCAGGGGTCACCACACTTGGTCCTGGAGCGCCGGTGTCCTGCAGAGTTTAAATACACCTGAACTAGATAATCAAGGTCTTGCTAGGTAGGCTATACTAGAAATTTCCTGGTAGGTGGTGTTGAGGCAAGTTGGAACTAAACTCTGCAGGACACCGGCGCTCCAGGACCGAGTCTGGTGATCCCTGTTCTAATGAGTGATAGGCTATATTGTTTCAAATCATGAAACAGGTTAGTGTTGCGTGACTTTGTATTACATGTATCTTCAGCACAGTTTGCAGTGCTGGCTGCAATATTAGTAATATTACTTTTTTGTCTCTTAAAAATGCACATTTGACAGTAGCTTGAGGATGCAGGATTACATCTGTTAGGATGCAGATGTAAATTCATGTTCATTATCAAAAAAAGTAACATCTGTCCACCTTTTTCTTGCCTTAAAAATGGGCGTGGCCATTTGTAAATTCTACGGGTCTAGCCTCCGGTCTCATCCGCGTTCAGCTATTTTTAGATGTACAAAACAGTTTGTTTTGCTGCTTGGTATTGAAAATTGGTGTGTCTTACCATATTATTTTAATGTATTGTCTTAATTATGAACACACTGGTTTGTAGTGCAAACAGTTTTACCATTTACTGCACATTTACCTATAGCGGCTAATGAACCGGAAGTCTCACCCATAGGCTTACTTCCTCATTGAAGAAAAAGGTGGACAAAAAAATATAACAACCTCATTTTTATATGGTGAAATTTAATTCTGACTGTTTGAGTTATTAAAATTAACCCTTGGTCTTCCAGAGCATACATAATGATAACCAGTAAAAACACAGGCCTATAGCACCTCAATGCCATGGTATAAAAATGAACTTGGCCTACATGGTTCTAGGTATTTGTATGAAGAACAGTGGTCTAATACATTTAGTATAAATGCACAAACTAGCTTAATCACAAAATACTGTAATCCATTACTCCTTTAATACGTCTACATTAAAAATATACCAATACAATTCGATATATCCCTCATTTCTGCCGCAATACCATGGTGCAGTTAGTCTTACAGTAAAATAAATCCATGGTAAACTCCATTGTTAATCCATCTGACTGTCTCGTTGCCACAGTGTTTCTCCTGTTTGTCAGCACCGTTTCATCTGTTTAAATCGCCGACTGTGTCCTTCGCTGATTTCAAGCTCTTCATTCTGGATCTCACAGCACTGTTTAGTGGTCACTAGTGAACGAATGCATCTGCTCCAAACTTGCGCTCCACTGCTGTTTGAATTTGATCCGAGCGGAAATGACTAGCACATTTAATCCTAACGCGATTCTTGTCTTTCCTTCCCCAAATTTAAGACCTCTTGAAATTATAATTTTTTTTCTTATACTAATTAAGGTATTTAATACTTTTTATGGCTTTAAATGTCGTTGTTATTTAAAAAAAACACTTGTTTATTTAAAAAAAGAAAGAAAAGTACTTAAATTCTGGAGTGGGTCGTTCGTTCAGAGACCATTCCTTCATACAGAATCTCTCCAGATCCTTCAGTACTTCTTCTCTTCAGTTCACCCCACTCATTTTCTAAAGGTTTCAGGTCAGAGGACTGGGGAAGCCATGGCAAAAGCTTAATTTTGTGCTCAGTGACCCATTTTTCTGTTGATTTTGATGTTTGTTTTGGATTATTGTCCTGATGGAAGATCCAACAACGGCTCATCATAAGATTTCTAACAGAGGCAGTCAGGTTTAGATTTTTTATCTGTTGGTATTTGATAGAATCCATGATACCATGCATCTGAACAAGATGTCCAGGACCTCCGGCAGAAAAACAGGCCCACAACATTAAAGATCCATCAGGATATTTAACTGTGGACATGGGGTACTTTTATCCCTGTTTGTACTAAACCCATCTAGTGGGTTTGACACCAAAAAGCTCTTAGTTTAATCTGACCATAGAAGCCAGTGCCATTTGAAGTTCCAGTCATGTCTGACAACTAAATATGCTGGAGTTTGTTTTTGGATGAGCAAGGGAAATTTTCTTGAAACCCTCCAGAACAACATGTGGTGATATAGGGGCTCTTTGATTTTTTTATTATTATTATTATTTTTTTTTTTTTAGACTTTCTGACCCCAAGACTAATCTCTGCAGTTCTCCAGCTGTGATCCTTGGAGAGCCTTTGGCCACTCAAACTCTCCTTCTCACCATGCATTAGGACGATATATAAACACATCCTCTTCCAGGCAGATTTGTAACATCTTTAGTTGAAACTTGGAACCACTTAATTATTGCCCTGATGGTGGAAATGGGGATTTTTAATTCTTTAGCTCTTTTCTTACAGCCACTTTCTATTTTGTGAAGCTCAGCCATCTTCTTCTGCACATCAGAACTATATTCTTAGGTTTTACTCCTTGTGATTGATGATCAAGGGAATTTGGCCTTTGTGTTCCTCATATTTATAATCCTGTGGAACAGGAAGTCATGGCTGGACAATTTCATGCTCCTAGTCACCCTGATGTGCTAAAAAATGTAAATATGAATGGGAATATACTTCTGAGATATTTTACTCAAAAGAATTTCTAGGGGTGCCAATAATTGTGGCCAACATGCATTGGAGAAAAACATTTATTTCATCATGAGATTTTCTCCCCACTTCCAATTGTTTTACTTTAATGAAAGGTTAGAATTTTATGAATGAAAGATCAAAAGGATAAACAATGCAGATTTATTTTCACATCCGCCTTTGCTCATATTTACCAAGGGTGCCAATATTTAGTGGAGGACATTGTACTTGCTATGTGTACTGCGTTAGGCTAACTGAGACTTGTCATAGCACTTGCATATTATTGCTCTTTTGTTGGTTATGATCACTTCTATTTTCCTCATTCGTAAGTCGCTTTGGATAAAAGAGTCTTCTAAATGACTAAATGTAAATGTCTATAGTACCTAATTCTCTGAGATCATTTATGAGATAATTTTCATTTTGATTCCTGTAGATGGAAGAGATCATGTTTCTTGTAATTACACTGCCTCTAATAAGAAGCCAAGGCCTGACATTTAAAAAGAGGATACTCAAATGCTAGAGAGTAATACTTATAGAGAGCTAAGCATAGACAGGAAACAAAAATAAGAAGAACGTGAGTGAGTTTGCATAATATTTGATATATGTTTATGACAGACATATTAATGGAATATAGCCATGGAGTGAGAAAAGAATGGGGAGAAATGCAGATTCCAGCTGAAACAAAGGGGATGCTTTTTCCATGTAGCAAAAAAGAGTTTGAGAAAGGAGATTGGGGGTAATTCAATTAAGTACAGTTGGACACTTAATGCATCTCAGTTGATAAGACTGCTATAGGCCACATAAGTATGTCTCTGTAAACCTACATCAGGGATCTCCACCCTGCTCCTAGAGAGCTACCATCCTGCAGACATCAGTTTCAATCCTGCTCCAACATATAGACCTATATAGTTCTGAGTTGCCCTCTTTATATGTTCTCACTGACTGGATGACTATCTGGGGTGCATTTCTCAAAAGCAACTAAACTATGGTCTCAAGTTCTGTTGTTACCAACAGAATTCAATGGAACTTGCGACCATAGTTGGTTAATGATTTTGGCAAACGCACCACTGATCTGTATTAGGGTTTGATTTAGCATAGATGGTACATTATCTTCAAATACGATAAAACTTTAAACTTTTAGCTCTAAAACATTTCCAGATTCGCATTCATCTGTTTTGGATAAAACCGAATGTGCTTCTTGTGCTACTCACTGGACATTTCACCTTGAAAGTGTTGCGAATTCTGCTAGAAGCCACATAATATCATTTTGTTGAAATTTCACCATGAGCATGTTTTTCCAATGAGCCTGGATTGGTTATATTAGGCTTTCATAACAGACTGATAGCTAACATGCTTGTTTATCAGCTCTGTACATTCTCTCTAAGAACTAACTTCATGATGTGCATCCTCAGATGTTTTTTAAAAGGCATTCTAAACATAGGTTCAGGAGGAGTGAGTCATCTAATCTCTCAATTTACTGTAGTATATAAGTTGATAAGTGTGAGCTGATTCAGCCAGCTAATCAAGGTGTTCAGGATAACTTGAAAATAACTAGCAGGTGTTTTGGAACAGGGTGGAAGTCTGCACGAGGAGAACCAGGAGCAGGGTTGCCAAAATTCCTGTTTTAGGAATTTTGCTTGGGTATTTTGCTCTACACTCCTTGTGTGGCAGGGTAGTTAGATCCTCTCTGTATTGACGTTAGAATATTGGTAGCCTATCAGCAGGCATAGGTGGGTTTATAAAGGGCTGATTTGTGTCAGTCGAATGTGTCACGCTCAGGTGCCCCCGCCCCTTTCTGGTACTGGCGTTCGACACTGTGTGCTCATTAGCGGTGTGGCTAATTTAGTCACGGCTCGCTTAGGTTTGATTTTGTGCATCTATTGGAAGGCCGTACGAGATGTCAACTGGTTAATGTTTGCGACGTGTGTTTGGTCGGACTGCCTACTCAGCATCCTGTTGCTTCTGTACTGCCTGTGCCAGTTTTGTTTGGTGTGGCAGATAGCAGTATTATCCAGTACATTCCCTCTGCTGTCAGCCCCTTGCTTCTACAATGTTTTGCATCATTGCTGGCTCTGCTTTGGTGTGGCGGTTGGCTGCATTTTCCAGTTTGTTTGTTTACGTCAACTTTTTGCTTTTATACTGTTCAGCGCTCACGCCGGCTCTGTTAACTTAACGTGGCTGACTGCTGCAGTTCCATAATATGTTGGAGGGTTCCTGCTGCAGTGCGTGTGTTTTAGTCTGAATATCAGTACCCAGAAATATGCTGCTGTCTTGTTCCTTGTTGATTAGTTTATATTTTTTTGTATTAGTTTAATTTTGCTTTCATGTATTAGTTGCTGTTTATTTGTGTTTTTCTCTGTTGGATGGTTCATTTTGACTTTATATTTTAACATCCGTTTATATAAGGCCTTATCGGCCTCTATACATTATATGCCGAATGCCTGGTGACCTTATTCATTTAGATTTATAATCTGATTGTTATTTTCTTTTGACCTGTTTGTGTATTTCATTTTGTGTGGTTTATTAAGTTGATTTGATTTATCTGATTACAGGTGTGTCCAACAAAAAGCAGGGAGGCAGATTTTCCACACTTGTGAGGTGGTGGTGCTGTCTTGTCACCGTGTGCAGTGTTGTGCCGTGTCGATCACCAACAGTAATTTCACTCGGTATTGTGTGAGTGTGTGAATGTGTGCACTGATAGTGTGTGATAATTGAAATTTATGCTTCTTTAGGAGTTTGATATCAGTTGGCCACAACCCTGTATATCTTGTGTGGTGGTTGTTTATTTTGGAGGTCAGCAGCAAGTAGTACTATCATTTTAAGTTTGTTGTTGTTTATGTGATTCTTTTTAACAAAATAATTTATTAATTGAATTAATAAAACAACATATATTTCTGTACCCACGTCTCTTGCTCGTTTATTTAGTAGAATTGAACCTGTGTTTCCTTGAGTAGCACCTGAGGGTGCGTAGTATTTCCCTGGGTGCAAGTCCTAGGGTGGGGTAGTCATCTCTCCAGTGTTACTGTTTCTGTTGCGCAACGCCACTCTGCTACACTTGCAGAAAGCATGCCAAACACATTTACCTCAACCACAATCGCTTAACAATTATATGCGTAAATTCATTCATGAAACAATATTAGTGGACCTCCCATGTATGATGCACACATGACGCATTTACACTTCTGCTGGCTATGTTGAGCATCTTGTTCTTGACGTATTCAGTTTCTGTGCCATGCGCTCTTTTGGTTTGCTTCTGTGTGTGGTGTGGTCTGTCTGTCCCCTGTTATGTTTGAAACCAGACCCAATGTTTACTTGATTGTTTGTTACCTCACCTGTCTGCTTCTTGACTTCTGTCTCCATTTAATCTCCATGTGTGCTCTGTCTTATGTGATTTTATTTAGTTATTACCCTTTTGATATGGTAATTTAACTCTGCATCCTCCTCACTCTCCTTGACTGCATGTGACAGAACAAACTGGCCCTAAAGAAGATTCTAGAGAATGCAGAATCTTCCTTCTTCCATTTCCCTGCTCGTCTAGCTTTACAACAACCGTCAAAGGAAGGCTGAGGGACATTTGTTGCCTGGCCATGTGCTCTCCTCTTGGTTGTTGAGAATCTTGCTCTTTTCTCTGTGTGGCATCTGGCTCAGTTTCTTTGCAATGCGCACTTTTTTTCATTCATGTGTTCGGAACATGGCATCTGGATCTTGACACTTCTGTTATAGCTGAGGACCTGTTGATGGATACCGACACTCCTGCTCCAGGTTGTGGGTCTCTGTTGTGAGTGCATGGCTTCATTTCCGTTAACTTGTTTGTCACCTTTTTTCAGTTTGAGCACATGGCTTATTCGTTTTTCTTTGCCATGTACTCTTCTGTCTTGTCTCAGCGTTGGTTTGAGCACGTGGCTTTTGTTATTGTCACACTGTTTGTTCCCCAATGCATCTGAACCCCACTCCCTTGTTGACATGTTATCTGTTTAGTTACTTCAACTGTCTGCCTCATTTGACTCTTGATTTTTGATTCTGTTCAACCTGTCTGTGTGGATCTTGTGCTAGTTCATTTTGGCTGTTACACTTGTCACACAAGTGACAAGTGGCTGTTACACTTGTGGCTGTTACACTTGAGTGTTTTTTTCCCTTTGTGTCTTCTCTGGCTCCAGTCCATCTGGTAAAAAATGCGTCCCGGGCCCCCTCTCCCTCGCCGGGCCCTTGGAATCATCCTAACCTTGTCCCCCATTACGGTGAACCTGGTTAGGGTTAGGATTAGGGTTTGGCTTAGGGTTACTTGCATATAATTATGCATAATTTATTGTTATTATAATAGTAATTACATGTAACGTGCAACAAGGACACCTTAAAATAAAGTGTTATTGAATGTTTAGGTATTTGAACTGGAAAAAAAAGACAAAATACTAAGGAAGGAGTTTAGGGTTTTTCTGAATTTTGAGAATGTGAAGGACAATCATGCTGACACCGTACCATGGCTAATTCATTTTTTAAGCAAGCATAAAAATCAAGAACATGAATACAAATGCCATAACCTGCAAGTTACTTGATGTATTTGAAGTCTTCTCTACTTTGAAGAAAAAGCAAGGAAACGCTAAACTATGCATCTTTTAACAGATTACTTTTACTCAACCAGACATGTGTCAGTCCTCTCTTCCTGTGTCTTCTGTTTCCCCTCCTCTCGTGCCCATATTTGGTTTGTTCCTGTTCCTGTCCTCGTTTAGGTTATTAATTCATTAGTTCCAGTTGTGTGTTATTAATTATCTTGATTTCCTTCTGTTTATAAGCCCTGTGTTTCCCTGTCTTCATGTCGGCTGTTAATTGTCAATTCCTGTGTTCCTTGTCTCCTGCGACTCCTGTGTTCCAGCGTTTGGATGAATAAATGTTGTTTGATGAAAGATTCCTTTGTCTCCTCGTTCCCTGGTTCCGCCGCAACGTGACAGAACAGCCGACCATAACAGTTGCCTCTGCGCCTCTTTCCCCCGTCTTTGTTTCCCATTTTGCATAGTTTTTTGTTGTTCCTGTTTTTTCTCTGCAGCGATGGAAGTCGCCACCCGCATCATCACCCTGGCCTGCAGAGATCTCCCCTTTGAGGAGTTTGCCAGGGAGTTCTGCGGGCTCGTCGTGGCGACGGCTCTTTCGACGACGCCGCCATCCTCTCGCTGTTCTGGCACAGGGCCAATTTCCATCGTCCCGTGGACCTCCTAGACACCACGGGACTGAGATGGAGGGAGGGAATTCTCCGGTGTCTGGAGAGTGTCCTGCCCCGAGCCAGAACCAGCCCGCCGCCGTCCGTGGCACTCCCAAGCCCGCCGTCCGCGGGGTATTCTACACCGCCGTCCATGGCCAACACAAGCCTGCCAGCGGAGACTATGGCAAGCCATGCGGCTTTTAATGCGGCTGTTGATGTGGCAAACCATACAGCCATTAAAGTGTCTGCGCTTCCAGAGCGCCCCCTGGTGTCTGCGCTTCCAGAGCGCCCCCTGGTGTCCATGCTTCCAGAGCGCCCTCCAGTGCCTGCGCCACGAAGGCGCCTCCCTATCTCCGCGTTTCCAGAGCGCCCCCAAGTGTCCGCGCTTCCAGAGCGCCCTCCAGTGCCTGCGGCACGAAGGCGCCCCCAAGTGTCCGCGCTTCCAGAGCGCCCCCAAGTGTCCGCGCTTCCAGAGCGCCCCTAAGTGTCCGCGCTTCCAGAACGCCCCCCAGTGCCTGTGCCACGCAGGCGCCTCCCTATCTCCACGCTTTCCGAGCGCCCCCGTGGCCTCCCGAGCACCCTGCACCGCCATGGCCTCCCGAGCACCCTGATCCGCCATGGCCTCCCGAGCACCCTGATCCGCCATGGCCTCCCGAGCAGCCTGATCCGCCATGGCCTCCCGAGCAGCCTGATCCGCCATGGCCTCCCGAGCAGCCTGATCCGCCATGGCCTCCCGAGCACCCTGATCCGCCATGGCCTCCCGAGCACCCTGATCCGCCATGGCCTCCCGAGCACCCTGATCCGCCATGGCCTCCCGAGTCTCCGGATCCGCCATTCCCCAAACTCTGCCCCTAGAGGCCTCCAGAGCACCCCCCCTCCCCCTCCCCCGTTAGATGTTGTACGGTGCGGGACGCACTGTTAGGGAGGGGGGGAGTAATGTCAGTCCTGTCTTCCTGTGTCTTGTGTTTTCCCTCCTCCCGTGCCCATATTTGGTTTGTTCCTGTCCTCGTTTAGGTTATTAGTTCATTAGTTCCAGGTGTGTGTTATTAATTATCTTGATTTCCTTCTGTTTATAAGCCCTGTGTTTCCCTGTCTTCATGTCGGCTGTTAATTGTAAATTCCTGTGTTCCATATCTCCTGCAACTCCTGTGTTCCAGCGTTTGGATGAATAAATGTTGTTTGATGAAAGATTCCTTTGTCTCCTCATTCCCTGGCTCCGCCGCAACGTGACAACATGACCCTCGAGTTCCTCTCACATTCATAAACATGAAACTTGTAATATGGCCTTTATTGGGAGGCATGCGTGAACAGCTGCACCAACTGGCACACACTTTAAATAAATAAAAGTATCTACAAAAAGCTGGAATGCAACAGTCTCCTATGCAACCCCTATGAAATCTAAGATCCATGGTACAGTGTTCACTAAATCATAATTAGAAACCTGTATTAGTAAAATAAACAGAAAACTGCATCCTTGCATTGACCATTCCCTAGTGAGGTATACAACTTCCTATCCAACTATCCAACAGAACAGAATACTGCATCCCGCAATGCACTCAACTTCACCTCTCATTTTTAGTGTGACAAATGACACTGTATTCAGTTTTGAAATAAAATGGAATTAAAAATGGTAAATAATCTTATGTATTTTTGAGATGATATCTGGCACTTACTGAATTAAAATAGCATTGTGATGAGGTACAAATGTTTGAAATGGTGATATATTATATTTACTGAAGATATATTTTATTCTGAACATAGCTAAAAACAGAACACGTAAAAGTGAAAGAATAGATTCTACATTGTGCTACATAGTGAATATCGGGTGATTTTTAGTTCAACACCAATACAAGTGTCACAAATGTATTTTACAATTCTTGGAGTTTCCTTGATCCACAGCCTTCACAATGCCACTAATTATATAATAATCCTGTGGATATGTCAGATACAAGTTACAACGATGTCTACAAATGTAAAACTGGTCATGTTTGAAAGAGTTTTTAAGAACTTAAGAATGATAAATATGAAAGCATAGCTCTGTGTCCTGACAGAATGTGTATGTGTAGCTCAGCTGTTCTAAGTCAGCAGAAACAGGGAACACCAGCTTAAGCAACTCTAAGTGTCTGTGTCAAGTTGTAGAAGGTGAAACAAGACAAGATCATGGTGTCCTCACTCAATATGAATTCAATGAATTATTTAGAAGCCTGTCCAGAACATGTCCAGGTCATGTTACACCCCAAACCAAATAAGGTAGAAAGAAGAGAGAGAAAGAAAGAAAGAAAGAAAGAAAGAAAGAAAGAAAGAAAGAAAGATTATATTTTGTAATTAGTAAAATAAGATCATCTCAGGTACCCAGAAACAAAGTGTCAGTGTTTGATTCTTTAAATAAAAGTTCATAATAATTCCAAACTTTTTGAGCTGAGTAGATTACATTTAACTTTGTGTGTGTTTTAACTTGTCAAGAGGAAAATACTGGAATACATAAAGAATAAGATGTACTCTGTTCATGGGGTGTAAGTGTGAAAGAGTAAAGTAAGATTGATGGATTGGTTACAGCTAATCCCCTGTGCTGTGAATGCTGGGCAAGGAAGAGGATAGTCTGTCCTGTGAGATATTGAGTTAAATGTCATTGGGTTCTCGCAGGAAAGCTACACACCCGCCTGCTTTGCTATAATCATTGAGAGTGTGTCGCTCTTACATCATAGAAAGCATAGACACATATAAGACTCCAAAGGCCTTTTCACACTGCACTTAACCCTGTGTTATGGGCTTTTAAATTTGTTTTAACCCTGGGTAAAACAATTTTTCACACATCTCATTTTGAAAGGGTCTTATCACGGTTTTAACCCAGGGTTATGACCCTAATTTTGTGGGGTTTATCCCACATTACAGTACCAAAGCTATACAATGTAAAACGATGCAGTGTGAAAATTTAACAAGCACTTCTTATTTAGCAAAAAAAAAAAACATACAGTGTTTGCCTCATTAAATATTCTATGCTTTGTACATGCTGTATTTGAAGAATTCACTGAGTGTCTGAAGAAAAAAATGTAAACGTCAAACGGTAACATGTTAATGGGAATGGAATAGGAATCTGTAAACAAATGATGCTCAATAGATATCACTACAGAAATAAGTGAGCTTGTCTGAAAAATCCAATCAAAGCTCATTGGTAAAAAAGCATTTTAACTACATTTTTGCAAAACTCCAAATACTTTCACTGCAGATTCCAGCTGAAATAAAACATTTGGGGCAGTAAAACCCAAACAAATTTCCTTCCATTTTACACAAATTATGATTACAGAGGCAGATTATCAATTAATAAATGCACAAGTCTTTGCGCAATACTATGTTATGGCCTCAATAAACTTACATAGTGTAAGTGAACTAACAAATTTTGATGGTTGCATAACATCACCAGCCCCATATATTGCTTTTCTGACATATAGTAAACTTGCATGGTTACTCAAGTGGTACAGCATTGCGCATGAGATGTGGACTGCTTGAGTACAAGTCCAGTGAAACATGAGTCACGATAAAAGAGATCGAAGACTTGTACAGGCAAGTTAAAATAGCATGGTTGCTTCAGCAAATGCGGTTTTATCTCATGTCTGCATTTGTTTTGTTTTAATGTAGGGTAGTATGTTATTTTCAAATGCATTGAACCATTAATTTTGTAGCACCACTCACTGGACATTTAATTTATGAACTGCCACAATATGTATAACAACCAACATAATAAAAAGTTGCCAGAATCACATTCTTTAGTTTTGGATAAAATTGAACATGGATGGACATGCACAGATTGCACATACAGTCTGCACAGGACAAATTTATTTAATTTTTGGTGCATTTTGTACTTAGCAGAAATACCTCAATTAATCAGGAAAATAATCATGATTATGATTACAGCTGTCGCAATTACCTAATTATGAAAAGTGTAAATTTACTCCTGTTGCATCACTCTTTTCGCAAGAGTGCAGAACTCAGTGAGGTGATATTCAACTGAAGTGATTGACATCTTCAGTGATTACAGAGTGACAAAATACTTAAGTGCTTTTTTAAAAAACATATCGCTTTACTGTCAGGTAGAAGTCTGGCATAGAGGGGGTGGCCATGAACACACTTCTGAATTTTAAAATGACAAATGGGACACCACATGGCAGGGGTTCCCAACTCTGGCCCTCAAGGTTCACTTTCCTGCAGAGTTTAGCTTTAACCAAATCACCTTCCTGTAACTTCTGCTGCTTTCAAATGCATTTGGAAGACTCATACCTTTGTTGGGTGTTTGTCATTATGACATGTCCAATGCTGCTCCACAACTTTTATTAATAAAATAGATTTGCTAATGCAAATCTTTATTTTTCAGCAACTAGAGAGTAACATTGCTGCTTTTTAAATAATTAATCTCATGTCTTTAGAGAGATGTTGCACAGATGCAATTTACACACGGACAGTCTCTCTCTCTCTCTCTCTCTCTCTCTTTATATTTCCTGAGTTATTAGCAAAAACCTAAATTAGATTATTAGCCACACTTTTTTGTTAATTCTCACAAAACAGTGAAAACTGGCACTAGTTCATTTAAGTAACAGTCATGTATATTCAGAATCTAACTTACTATGAATTTTGATTGGTTGTTGGCAGTTATTTAGTTGATTTGTTTGATTATTTTATTATAAGCCAGGTGTCTCCAGCTCTGCTAAAATCCAGATGTTGGAGTGATTTGGAACTGCAGTCTGCAGGAAGGTGGTTTTGCAAGAGCAGGGTTAGAGACAGCCAGCATAAGCTAAACAATGTCACAAAAGAATCTGCAGGTAGGTGCTTTTCAAAATGGCAGAAAAAAAAATACATATATGTAAACCTGGACCACAAAATCAGTCATAAGGGTCATTTAAATCAAAGCTGAATAAATAAGCTTTCCATTGATGTATGGTTTGTTAGGATAGGACAATATATGGCTGAGATACAACTATCTGAAAATCTGGAATCTGAGGGTGCAAAAAAAATAAATAAATAAAAAAAATTCTAAATATTGAGAAAATCGCCTTTAAAGCTGTCCAAATGAAGTTCTTAGCAATGCATATTACTAATAAAAAATTAAGTTTTGATATATTTATGGTAGGAAATTTACAAAATATCTTCATGGAACGTGATCTTTACTTCATATCCTAATGATTTTTGGCATAGAAGAAAAATCGATAATTTTGACCCATACAATGTATTGCTGGCTATTGTTACAAATATACCCATGCTGCTTATGACTGGTTTTGTGGTCCAGGGTCACATACATACACACTGTAAGGCTTGACTCAAGGATTCAGAGAAAGAGAGTTAAGGGCAAAAAAAATCTGGATAAAGAGGTCAGGCAGGACCAAGTGTTACAATAGCGCCACTTAGTGTAAGACAGTGTATGTACGGCTGAGTAGGGGCAAGGGGATTTGGGACCATCCTATTGTTTGGGGTCCCTGCATGTATGTTCTCTGGATGCCCAAACAGTTTTAAGGCATACTACTGCTACTACTACTACTACTACTACTACTTCTACTACTATTAATACCACTAATAATAGCCTAATAATCCTAACAAATTCAATAGGGTAGAGCACCTTGGACTTCTTATGATTCACAAAACATATGAAGTGTAAAGAAAGTAACATAAAATATAAACTATTGTGAATGCTGGAAACAGTAATGAGGGAAGCAAAAGAGATATAAATGAACAAAGTGGCTAATTGTGTACAGCAGTATAAGCAGTGTGAGGGGTAAGCTAAATAATGTATAATGTTTGCAATTTGTTTACAATTTTTACAACTTGTATTGAGATTGAGACACAAAATGTAACACTTGGCTTTCTTATGTTTCTAACAAAAACAAAATCCTTGCGTTTGACACGTGCATTTCTGTAAAGAAATATGGGGTTAATTCAGGTTAATTGTGACATTTTCAAAGATATCTCAGCTGCAAAATATGTCGCAATTTACCTGCACAGGCCGCCTAAGTGTGCCCATATTTTGATACTCTTTTTATTTTATTATTAGGCTCTTATTATTATTATTTAATTACGGATTGATTTGGATATAAACGGATAAATCGTCTTTACATTTTTGGTTCCACAAAGACGTGAGAAAAAAGATTCCAGCACTACTTGTGATGAAGGAGACTTTATTACTTACACAATACCATGTTTCGGTCTAAGAGCCTTCCTCAGGGTATTCAACACACATTATACACAGGCATTTAAAAAGCATCGGTATTGTATAAGTAATAAAGTCTCCATCACAAGTAGTGCTGGAATCTTTTTTTCTCACATTTTTGTACACAGCTTGTTTCCATGCACCTTGTGAAGTGGTTGCTCCAGATCCTACCTCATTAGTGGTTCCACAAAGAATCATTCAGTCAAAGGTTCTTTAAAGAACCATCTTTTTCTTACATTCTATTATCTGAAGAAAACAGAAACAGAAAGGTTCTTCAGATGTTAAAGGTTCTTTATGGAACCATTTAGACAAAAAGGTTCTTCTAATCTATGGCATCGTGAAGCACCTTTATTTTTAGGCAGCGGCTATTTGCACTAAGTGTAAATACCAAATAGATGCTATTTACACTAAGTGCAAATAGCAATGGATTCTATTTACACTAAGTGAAAATAACAGGATTTTCTGCTATTTATACAACTTATTGCAAATAGTGCCAATTATCTGCACCTCAGTATTGTAGTACATTATATGCAGTAATAATAGTACAGTATGCAGCAATAACTTATTGACTGTAAATTCTAATTTTAATTCAAATTATTAAATGGATGCCAACTTATTGGGACAATAAAGCCCTCCCTCCACCTACCCTAACCCTACCCGATACTTTATTTTCAACTTTTTGATTATTTCCTTCATTTTTATTGAAAATAAATGCTTTTCTGATGTGATTTGAAATTTGAAAAGGGAGAAAAAAAATTTCACCAAAAGGCGGATTCGAACCCCAGTCGATCGCGTCAAAGGGAACATGCCACACAATTTACCATCTGCGCCATTAGGGCTAATGATTGTTGAGTGTCTTTTGTAATCTTGACTGGCCCAATCACACATTAGTGGGTGGAGTTAGTGTAAATAGCCTCTGCCAACAAGGCGAGCTATTTGCACTTAGTGTAAATAGACACTACATTATTTTCAAGAGCATATTCCATATTCCTCAATTAATTAAAGTTATTAAAACTACAATAAATACATAATCATTTTATGAGAATGAGAAACAATGTTAAAGGAGTGGTTGACTGCTATTTCACTTTTTTAATGTTAGTTAGTGTGTAATGTTGCTGTTTGGCCATAAACAATATCTGCAAAGTCATGACGCTAAAAGTTCAATGCAAATGAACATATCGTCTTTTAAAATTATGGCAGTTTAATGCCTAGATAAATTGCTCTTAGGGACCACAACAAGCTACTTCCCGGGTTTGTGACGTCACAAACCCAGAAATTTACATAAACTCCACCCTCGGGAACATGCAACAAAGGGTTTAGAGAAGAGGAAGAGTTGCTACCATGCCATCAAAACTAGGGGTCCACAGAAAAAATCCATTCATATATGAATCACGATTCTGTCTTCTAAGAATTCTAATGGATTCACAAGTTTCAAAATCAGTGTTCTAAAGCAGCGGTTCTTAATCCTGTTCCTGGCATCCTCTGCATCTCTCTCTCACCTGATCATCAGCTCGTCAACTCCAATAATCTGTGTTCAAACTTCCAATTGACCTATCGGTAAGCCCCTCCCCTCAAACGCAGACTAGCCAATGGCAGTCGAGTATCAGTTGCACGGGGAGCAGACAGTGTCGCCAATTTAGCAATTTTGTTGCTAAATTTAGCAACTTTTCAGATTACCCTAGCAACTTTTTCTTCCAAAAGCACCTAGCAACAAATTTAGCAATTTTTAACAGTTATTTGGCAACTTTTAGCAACTTTTGATAAGTGACTCAGACAATAAAAAGGTACACATTTTCCATCCAAATTACACAAAAAGAGGAAACCAAAGATGCCTAGCAGTACTCACATCACATGAATTGATTTTGCTGCTGTTTGCAATTGTTCAATTTAATAATAATAATAATAATAATTGAATAATTGTTCATTTATGATACACTTTATTAGTAGCTTGTACTTGTGATTGTTGATCAGTTAGTACAATGCAAAAGAGTCTAGTAATTTTCCAGGATATTATTATCCATTGTAACCCTGTAACCCGAAAACACAATGCATAATTTAAAATGCAGGTAAAAAAAACAATATGGAAAATTCTTTCATATTAACATACTGTAGTAGATTGTGCCCTATTTTTACAGACTTTTCTTGGAGTGTAGCATACTAACTATCTACTAATACACTGCTTAAATTGTTGAGAATGTGTAGTATTAATAGTTTACTAGTTATTAAAAAAAAACTAAATTGTAATCATTCAAAAATGTGTAAGTGTTCAATAATTCATTGTATTTAAAAATACAGTTATTTATATTTTAATATTATATTATACATATTATTTTACAAACAAATCTAAATTAATATATATAAAATATATATTTTTGCTGAGATTTGATGTGACAATTTTGCGCCGTGATTGCGCAATGACATCACGCAATGACATCACAATGTCATTTAGCAACTTTTAGCAACAACTTGACATTTCCTCTAGCAACTTTCTCCGAAAATTAGTTGGCAACACTGGGAGCAGAACTCGGACATCTTTAGGTTTCAGTGCCATAGAGAAACATTGGAAGATCCGGAGCTAGCATCGGTTTTATGGGGTTTATGCTTCAAAAAAGGAAAAACGATGTGCCTGGGGTACTTGTAACACTGATTCCTGTTATCCTGAGAGGATGGGAAATATAATTTATTTTATTACATTTCCTGAATCCAAACAAAACAGAGCGAAATGTTCCTAAGTATTCAACTCCAATACAAATTATGTTCATTTTCTGGTTGTCATACACTCATTAAGTTACAATTTTCATCTGCTCAAGCAGAACGTTAATGTTATCTTGTGCTTTAGCAAGGTATATCTAGCTAAAACTAGCTAACGTTAAAGTTAGTGTGTCCATGCTAACCTACAAACTTAAATAGACTGTTCTCGCGTCTTGTACAGTGTAGGGCACAAACACATAAACGAAGGTCTACATTTCAGTGCCTCTCCATATTAAACTGGTTAAATGTACATTAATTTAATCGTACCTTGCGATACATGAACAGTGTTGATCCTGCATGTTGTCATCCGCGATCGTGAATACCGACCGTAATATGAGACTTCTCCCACTTACACTGTGATCTGTAAACCCTGGCTTCGAGTTACCCACCATATTTATTTTTAAATATTTTATAAATCCCTCCATGGAATATTTAATTCCCATTTGGTGGCCTTCTGTGTCCAAAATTGTGCAAAAACATCGTGGGACAAGGTTTTCACACTGCAGCAGTCGATGTAAGACAGTGAGCAACTCCGTTTTTTTGTCCGAGGGAGCAACAGTAACTAAGGGGGGCGGGGCTTACCGATAGGTCAATTATACACTTTATTTGTATACACAGACAGATATTTTTCACATAGCTATGAGAAGCGTTAAAAACATGGACGCGCACGCGGTTGACGTGCTGTAAAGCTTTAATCAGGATAAAACAGTAGCTAACATAAGCAGTAGCATTTACAGATAACAGGTATCTAAAAGTATGAGACAACAACAAATAAAAAAACATGTCATTAAAGGGTTAGTTCACCCCAAAATGAAAATTATGTAATTAATTACTCACCCTCAAGTCGTTCCAAACCCGTAAGACCTTCGTTCATCTTCGGAACACAAATTAAGATATTTTTGATGAAATCGGAGAGCTATCTGACCCTCCATAGACAGCAACGCAACTGAAATGTTCCCAGGTCCAGAAGCGTAGTAAATACATCGGTAAAAACAGGTCCATGTGACATCAGTGGCTCAGCTTTTTTGCGCAAAGAAAACAAAAATAACATAGGTTGCGTTTCAATCAGCTCCCTAGTTCCCGAACTCGTGAATCAGTAGATCGTGTACACGAATTCGGTCACTGGTAAGTTCCCTGACTAACTGCACGTTGGGACAGTGATCACTCGAATTCCAGTGACATGATTACGTACAGCGTCAACAGAATTAACGTCATCACTGGAATTAATAAACAACAGGCAGGACCAATCTAATTTTTATATTATTTTTTATTCTCTTTAAACACATCATTCTGTTGCATGTTCTTACAACATTTCAGCTGAATATTAATTATAAATGATAATTAGATGTGTTCATTACCTGTCTAGTGATGTGTGTTTGTGTTGAAATATACTAAAAAATGGTTTGACTTTTCAAATCTTCTATCGCGTGTCATTATATTTATCGCATTGACTCGTGTAGTTTATGTTTCACACTTCAGAAATGTGACATTATTTCCGGTAAGGGAGCATAGTGAGCGCCAATGTTCCCTAGATTTTGCACCGCAAAATTTTGCGGTGCATTGTGGGATTTTTCAGGGTGCGAACGTTACAGTGCACTGGAAGGATTTCGCGATTGAGACAGCCCTTAAAATGGCCGACTCCCTGATCAGTGCCCTGACTATTGAACAAGGGAGCTGACTGAGATGCACCCGTAATTTACTCAACAATTCTTCTCCCCGAGTTACGTCTTCCGCCATTTTGGAGAGTACTCAAGAACATTGACGTAATCAGCGTTATTTACGTTCGGGGGAAAAGCGCGCATGAATGTATAATCTGCGTAATAAGCATTATTTATGCTTAGGGGAAAGCATGCGTATGTAGTGTGATACTCTCTAAAATGGTGGAAGACATAACTCGGGGGAGAAGAATGGTTGGGTAAATTACAGGTGCATCTCAATAAATTAGAATGTCGTGGAAAAGTTCATTTATTTCAGTAATTCAACTCAAATTGTGAAACTCGTGTATTAAATAAATTCAATGCACACCGACTGAAGTAGTTTAAGTCTTTGGTTCTTTTAATTGTGATGATTTTGGCTCACATTTAACAAAAACCCACCAATTCACTATCTCAAGAAATTAGAATATGGTGACATGCCAATCAGCTAATCAACTCAAAACACCTGCAAAGGTTTCCTGAGCCTTCAAAATGGTCTCTCAGTTTGGTTCACTAGGCTACACAATCATGGGGAAGACTGCTGATCTGACAGTTGTCCAGAAGACAATCATTGACACCCTTCATAAGGAGGGTAAACCACAAACATTCATTGCCAAAGAATCTGGCTGTTCACAGAGTGCTGTATCCAAGCATGTTAACAGAAAGTTGAGTGGAAGGAAAAAGTGTGGAAGAAAAAGATACACAACCAACCGAGAGAACCACAGCCTTATGAGGATTGTCAAGCAAAATCGATTCAAGAATATGGGTGAACTTCAAAAGGAATGGACTGAGGCTAGGGTCAAGGCATCAAGAGCCACCACACAGAGACATGTCAAGGAATTTGGCTACAGTTGTCGTATTCCTCTTGTTAAGCCACTCCTGAACCACAGACAACGTCAGAAACATCTTACCTGGGCTAAGGAGAAGAAGAACTGGACTGTTGCCCAGTGGTCCAAAGTCCTCTTTTCAGATGAGAGCAAGTTTTGTATTTCATTGGGAAACCAAGGTCCTAGAGTCTGGAGGAAGGGTGGAGAAGCTCATAGCCCAAGTTGCTTGAAGTCCAGTGTTAAGTTTCCACAGTCCGTGATGATTTGGGGTACAATGTCATCTGCTGGTGTTGGTCCGTTGTGTTTTTTGAAAACCAAAGTCACTGCACCCGTTTACCAAGAAATTTTGGAGCACTTCATGCTTGCTTCTGCTGACCATCTTTTTAAAGGTGCTGATTTCATTTTCCAGCAGGATTTGGCACCTGCCCACACTGCCAAAAGCACCAAAAGTTGGTTAAATGACCATGGTGTTGGTGTGCTTGACTGGCCAGCAAACTCACCAGGCCTGAACCCCATAGAGAATCTATGGGGTATTGTCAAGTGAAAAATGAGAAACAAGAGACCAAAAATGCAGATGAGCTGAAGGCCACTGTCAAAGAAACCTGGGCTTCCATACCACCTCAGCAGTGCCACAAACTGATCACGTCCATGCCACGCTGAATTGAGGCAGCAATTAAAGCAAAAGGAGCCCCTACCAAGTATTGAGTACATATACAGTCAATGAACATACTTTCCAGAAGGCCAACAATTCACTAAAAATGTTTTTTTTTTATTTTTTTTATTGGTCTTATGAAGTATTCTAATTTGTTGAGATAGTGAATTGGTGGGTTTTTGTTAAATGTGAGCCAAAATCATCACGATTAAAAGAACCAAAGACTCAAACTACTTCAGTTTGTTTGCACTGAATTTATTTAATACACGAGTTTCACAATTGGAGTTGAATTACTGAAATAAATGAACTTTTCCACGACATTCTAATTTATTGAGATGCACCTGTATGTTATTTTTGTTTTGTTTGCGCAAAAAAAAGTAAAGTATTCTCGTAGCAAAGCAAAACTGAAGTTGAGCCACTGATGTCACATGGACCTGTTTTACCGATGTATTTACTACTTTTCCGGACCACGGAACATTTCAGTTGCGTTGCTGTCTATGGAGGGTTAGATAGCTCTCTGACTTAATCAAAAATATCTTAATTTGTGTTCTGAAGATGAACGAAGGTCTTACGGGTTTGGAACGACATGAGGGTCAGTAATTAATGACATAATTTTCATTTTGGGGTGAACTAACCCCTTAAGAGCCGTGTGCTTGCATGGGTTCTGCGCGATCCTCTTCAGCGCAACTCCTGGCAGTGGCAGGTCGCAGCGCCACTTCCGGTGGCATCCCCAGATGCTACGGATTTCCTCTGGCAGCTGCCAGAGTTCGTGGCAGCTGCCATGGTCTTTCTCGCCGTTTCTGCTGTTTGCTCAGTAAAAACTACACTGTTCTCAGTGGCGATGCGATGGTGTTTTGAAATATTAAGGCAAAGTTCCCACAGGTGTGTTATTTATTATTATTATTGTTATTATTAATATTATTATTATACATTTTTATGTATCAGCTGCCAGAGTTCGTGCCAGGAGCTGATTGTTTGTCGCGGTTTCTGCTTTGTTTCTGTTTTTTTTTAAATAAAATATTTGATGATGCATATTATATACCAGCAAGCAGATGCGTCCAGAATATGAACCCAGTAAGCTAAATTAAGCATTTTCCCATAAAGAACATACACATAAGGAGTGCTTCGCTGTGTGGACAGTATATACGGATGTGCATACTATATACAGGGGCGTAGCCATCATTTCAGAAGTGAGGAGGACAGAAATGTAATTATATATATATATATATATATATATATATATATATATATATACACACACACACATACACATACATACTGTAAATAGGAATATAGGAAACTTTATTTATTTTTTTCTCTTGTTTCTTTCTTTTAATTGGCTTAGAAATCAGATACACTGTTGGACAATAACCAATAAATGATTTGTTAATGTACTACAAACACTTTTTTTCATTTTTATCACAAAATAAGGCAGAAATCTAAGATGGCACCGCAGATGGCAGCTACAGTGCTTTGCTCTTCAGTGTTTGTTCTGTTTTTGTTTGTTTTTCCTGTTTTTTGTTTCTCAAACATGATCAGTTTTACCAGGGATGACCTGCTGAACATTCGGCAGAACACACCACAAAATCATTTACCGGTTTTTGATTATTCGGACGTTTTGCTGGACATTGTAGTTGTCGGATCCGTAGCTCTGGTCAAACGCTTCAGGACGAGCAGACGGGGGAAGCGAGCCGGTGCACTCGTGAAGCTTCGTCAGCTCGGATTTAGAACGGCGTTGCCTAGCATCCATCTAGCGAATACCCGCAACTAACTGCAAACTGCAAAATTAACTGCAAGCTGTTCTACTCACCGCGGGAGATTTGTTCGTTCATTCTCGTGAGTGTCTACATTCCACCGCAAGCGAACGCGAGATCAGCTTTACAGAAACTCGCTGATCAGATCAGAGACACAGAACAAAAACACCCGGACTCTGTTTTACTCATTCTTGGGGACTTTAATAAAGCAAATCTCTCCCGTTAACTGCCAAAATACAGACAGCATGTTACATGTCCCACCAGAGACAGTAATACATTGGATCACTGTTACACTGCGATAAAGGATGCATATCACTCTGTTCCATCAGAGATCAGAGTGGCAAAGAGGAAGTATTCTGGCAAGCTAAGGAACAAATTCTCTTCCAGTGATTCTGCTTCAGTGTAGAAAGTTATGAAAGATATCACCAGTTACAAGACACCATCCCCCAGCACTCTGGAGAATCAACAACTGCCAGACGATCTGAATGAGTTCTACTGCAGGTTTGAAAAAAACACCCCACACCCACCCTGAACACCTCTCCACACAACCATTAACACCTCCAGCAACCCCCCTCTCCCCCACACCTGCAATTCAGATCAGTGAAGATGACGTGCGCCAGGTCTTCAGAAAGAACAAAAGAAGGAAAGCAGCAGGCCCAGACGGTGTCACCAGCCTGCCTAAAAACCTGTGCTGACCAGCTGGCCCCCATCTTCACACAGATCTTCAACAGATCACTGGAGCTGTGCGAAGTCCCCTCATGCTTAAAACGCTCCACCATCATCCCCGTCCCAAAGAAACCCAAAATTGCTGGACTTAATGACTACAGACCTGTGGCTCTAACGTCTGTGGCCATGAAATCATTTGAAAGACTGGTTTTGGCTTATCTGAAGGCCTCCACTGGACCCTCACTGGACCCCCTGCAGTTTGCCTACAGAGCAAACAGGTCTGTGGATGATGCAGTCAACATGGGACTGCACTTCATCCTGCAGCATCTGGACAGACCAGGGACTTATGTGAGGATCCTGTTTGTAGACTTCAGCCCCGCTTTTAACACCATCATCCCGGACACCCTTCAGAATAAACTAACTCAGCTCAGTGGATTCCCAGCTTCCTGACAGACAGGCAGCAGCTAGTGAGGCTGGGAAAATTCTCATCCAGCACCCGCACCATCAGCACTGGTGCCCCTCAGGGCTGTGTTCTCTCCCCACTGCTCTTCTCCCTCTACACCAACAACTGCATATCTAAAGACCCCTCTGTCAAGCTCCTGAAGTTTGCAGACGACACTACACTGATCGGCCTCATCCAGGATGGTGACGAGTCTGCTTACAGATAGGAGGTTAAGGAGCTGGCTGTCTGGTGCAATCTTAACAACCTGGAGCTTAACACGCTCAAAACTGTGGAGATGATCGTGGACTTCAGGAGAAACCCCCCTGCACTCCCCCCACTCACCATCGTGAACTGCACTTTGACTGCAGTGGAGTCATTCAGATTCCTGGGCACCATAATTTCTCAGGACCTGAAGTGAGACAATCACATTGAGTCCATTGTGAAAAAGGCCCAGCAGAGGCTGTACTTCCTTCGCCAGCTGAGGAAGTTCAACCTACCACAGGAGCTGCTGAAACAGTTCTACTCCACCATCATTGAATCTGTCCTTTGCACTTCAATAACTGTCTGGTTCAGCTCAGCTACCAAATCTGAGCTCAGAAGACTACAGAGGGTAGTCCGGACTGCTGAGCTAATCATTGGTACAACCCTCCCCACTATCCAAGAACTGTACTCATCCAGAGTGAGCAAAAGGGCTGGCAAAATCACTCTGGACCCCTCACATCCAGCACACTCCCTCTTTGAACTGTTACTGTCTGTCGACGCTTCAGAGCTCTGAGCACCAGAACGACCAGACACAGGAACAGTTTCTTCTCTCAGGCAATCCATCTCATGAATACTTGACATTAAACATGGAACACACAACACTATTATACATTATTTATTCACCACACATACTTATTTTTTTCATTTCAAATTTGCACATCATAACTGTACATACATAAGTCTATATTATATATTGTGTTTTTGCTATTTTGTACATTGCCTATTTGTATATTATTCTTTTATTATCTGTGTCCTGTCCTGTTGCTGTCTTTCTGTTGCACTGTGGAGCTTCTGTCACTATAACAAATTCTTCGTATGTGTAAGCATACCTGGCCAATAAAGCTCATTCTGTTTCTGATTCTCATTCTGATTCTGATTCTAATTCAGAATAGTTTCTGTACTGTAATAAATGCTATGTCAAGTAGCACTGAATTGTTCATATACTTTATTTATTACCTGGAGATGATTGAAAAAAAGCACAAATAAACCATACATTGTTGCAATCGTGTGTTTAATGTCTTCACGTTTCCAAAGGTTTCTGCCTTTTATTCAGATCATATAGTGATAGCTGGACGCTTTTTTTGGTCCACTCCTCTTTACAGATCCTCTCTAAATCATTAAGGTTTCTTGGCTGTCTCTTGGAAACTCAAAGTTTCAGCTCCCTCCACAGATTTTCTATGGGATTACGGTCTGGAGACTGGCTAGGCCACTCCATGACCTTAATGTGCTTCTTCTTGAGTCACTCCTTTGTTGCCTTGGCGGAATGTTTTGGGTCATTGTCATGCTGGAAGACCCATCCACGGACCCATTCTCTGAATCATTCAGATGTTCATTGGCAAACTTCAGACGGGCCTGTACATTGCCTTCTTGAGCAGGGGGACCTTGCGGGCACTGCAGAATTTCAGTCCATTGCGGCGTAGTGTGTTACCAATGGTTTGCTTGGTGACTGTGGTCCCAACTGCCTTGAGATCATTGACAAGCTCCTTCCATGTATCTCTGGGCTGATCCCTCAGCTTTCTCATGATCATCCTTACCCCATGATGTGAGATCTTGCATGGAGCTCCAGACCGAGGGAGATTGATGGTTATTTTGTATTTCTTCCATTTCCTAATAATCGCACCAACAGTTGTCTCCTTCTCACCAAGCTTCTTGCTGATGGTCTTTTAGCCCATTCCAGCCTTGTGCAGATCTACAATCTTGTCCCTGATGTCCTTTGACAGCTCTTTGGTCTTGCCCATGGTAGTGGAGAGGCTGGAATGGAAGATACAGATTCTATGGACAGGAGTCTTTCATACACACAATGAGCTGAAATTAGGAGTATCTTTTTAAAGTGACAGAACTACTCTGTATTCCACATGTGGACATAACCAATCTGTGGGAGCCAAAATTCCTGCTGGTTGGTAGGGGATCAAATACTTATTTGACTTACTAAAATGTAAATCTTTTTTTAACATTTGTATGCTGCTTTTTTTCTGGATTTTTTTAATCTGTCTCTATCAGTTAAAATAAACCTACCATAAAATTGATAAACCCTTCTTTTTTTATTTATTTATTTATTTTTTTTTAAGTGGGCAAACTTACAAAATCAGCAGGGGATCAAATAATTATTTTCCCCACTGTACATACATATCTAACCTTACTGTTGTCACATTTCCCTGGTTAAATAAACATTACATTAAAAAGGCCAAATACAATTATATTTTGTATTTTTACACTGTGTAATATTCTGTTTATCAAAACCAATAAATCTCATCAAGCTAGTGTTTTTACGTATTTTTACATTTATTCCAAAATAATAACAAAAGGCAGTAACAATACAAACATTTTATTTGTCAACTGATGTTCAGCTGTTCTTCTTAACTTTACCAGCGGGTGTCACTGTTGGACAGAATTACTTTATAAAAACTAGTGACTTTTACACTTTTTAATGTCACATTTTGTAATACTTGCGTTGATTTATTTTTGTAATATCGATAATTTTCTCATCCAGTTTTTATTTATTTTATTCTCTAGAGACTGCCTCCCTTGTCTTGACTGTTGGCAGGCAACGACTGATGGCAGAAGCCGTACAACACACAAACAGAACTATTGACTCTTGCCTCAAACTCCTAATTACTGTTCAGGTATAGGGTAAGATGTAGAATATGGTCACGCATAATAAGGCATTAGTATGTGCGTACTAATAAACAACTAATATATTAATATACTAATATGCAAGCAACTAGTTAATAACTAAAGTGTTACATTAAATACATATTAAAAAAATGTTTGTGTGCGCGCGTGTGTGTGCGTATATACAGTATTGGCTAGCGGCAGCTGGGCACTCCTTATGTGTGTGTCTGTTCTTTATGGGAAAATGCTTATGCACTTTAGCTTATTGGGTTCATATTCTGATCGCATCTGCTTGCAGGTATATAATATGCATCATCAAATCTTTTATTTAAAAATAAAACTGTGTAGTTTACAGCAGAAACGGCGACAAACGATCATGACGCCTGGCACGAACTCTGGCAGCTGATACATAAAAATGTCTAATAATAATAATAATAATAATAATAATAATAATACAATTGTGAGAACTTTGCATCATCATTAAAAAATAAATAAAAAAATACCACCACCGCACGCCACTGAGATCAGTGTAGTTTCAACAGAGCAAACAGCAAAAACAGCGAGAAGAACCGTGGCAGCTGCGACCTGCCGCTGCCAGAGAGAGCGCCAGCCCCTGCAGCATGTTAGACTGCACCCCATAAACACAATCAAGCCTAGGAAAAAAAAAAATCATAAATAAAAAAAATAAAAAAAAGTCAACCACCCCTTTAAAATAGTTTTTGCCATGACACACTGCAGGACACTGCTTCATAAAATAATAATAAAAAAGTATTTTAATATTAATTATGCTTTAATAGACCATATTTGCTGTTGGAAATATTCTTTCAGCAAAAGATGGCGGTGGGAGGATGCTGCTCCGTCTTTGAAGCTAACGTGTTAATGCTTCGTTTTTTAAAAAAAGAAAAACGCATATTTTTTCACATAATTTACCTTTATTCTACACCGCTCTGTCCCTTCTGTTTTGAACTCTCCGATGATTTCCTGGTTTTATGAAGCCTCTCCCTCAGAAATACACTGGATTAGCTGGCCCAGTGTGCGTGTCTAAATGTCACGCCCCTCAGCTCAGTGGCTCGCGCGCCTTTGAAGTCACCCGTTATGAGGACAACCTTTAGGTGGCTGTGAAATTCACAGCAAAGATGAGCAACTAGCAGGACCCCTGCAAAGAAGGAGATGGGGCCCCTCGTACCAGCAGTATGGAAATTTATTGTGCACCTGCTTCCACATACTACCGAGTTTGTCTCCCCCATTTACATAACGGAATTACATTTACATTTAGTCATTTATAGCAGACGCTTTTACCCAAAGCGTCTTACGAATGAGGACAATAGAAACAATGAATTGTATTATTAAAACAATCTCATTGTAAATATTTGGTGGACTTTAAAGCAAGTAGCGGCAATGTGAAAGCCAACAATTATCAGTTTTTAAGCAAGGAATGGGCCAAGAGGTGACAGAAGCTTCTAAGCACTTACAGGCAGTGTTTGTTGGAGGTTATAAAGAATAAGATTCAGCACAAAGCTTTACTTTTGTGGGTTGAATAAATTTGTACATGAATATTTAGAACCAATTTTATTTTTTCCCCATCAACTTTACATTATCAAACTTATTCAAATATGTATTAATAAACTTTCTATAATAGTTTACAGGTGCCTTTGTTGAATTGTTTTCATGACATTTTGATTGCAACTGTAGCTCTGTCCTGGTAATTTTCTATCATAATTGATGAGTAAAATAGCCAATCAGAATGAACTGTCCTAATCTCTGAAAATTCTGTCTTAATTAACACTCATCTTAGAAGACACTAAACAGGGGGCGCTAGAGAGTAGCACATGGAGTAAGGTGTGTTTTCACCCAGCTCCGTCACACTTGGTGGAATAAATCATATAAAACTTCGTTACTCCTACTTAACGTGATCAGTTAGCAAAGTCGATATATTAATGATGAATAAATCTAAAAAGACTTTCAAAAAGGCTCCGTCCCCAACTGTCAATACGGTGGAAGACACTTCAACTAGTCCGGTGCTACCTGATGCGAGACCACTGAGACCGATGCTTCTTATACTTTGGAGGATGAAGATGAGGCTTCACCCAGGGCTATTCTTCTGGTCATTAGAAAGATGGATTCTTCTATGAATGCTCGATTTAACAATTTGGAAGCTTCTCTGTCTGTAGTGCAATCGACGCTAACCGCCAACACATCCCGTATTGCTGACCTGGAAGAGGCTAGCACTGATTATGAGCGCCGCATCTCTCACCTGGAGCAGCTTTGCTCCGGTCTATCACAGGAGAACACGTCTCTGAAGGCAAAGGTAACGGATCTAGAGGCCAGATCTCGCAGGCAGAATATCAAGATGTTCCTGAGAACATCGAGAAGGGCAACCCCACTAGATTTGTTTCCGAACTTCTGCCCTCACTACTAGGAGAATCTAATTTTCCGTGTGGTGTAAAGATTGACCGGGCCCACCGCATTGTCCCATCGGAAACAACAGGCCGCGAGTTATGATTGCCAGAATACATCACGATTCTGTTAAGACTGAAATACTGCGCCTTTCCCGTAACCAGAGCCCACTCTCTTTTGACGGTAGTCGTATCAGTATCTTCCCGGACTTTCCAGTGGAGGTGTCCACCCAATGCAAGCAGTTTGACAGTGTGCGGGAGAAATTAAGAGCCAAGGGAATAAAATACGGACTCCTGTACCCTGCTCGTCTCATCCTCACTCATGAGAAGACGAAGAAAATATTTTCGTCCCCGCAGGAGGCCGAATATCTTACATTGACAGTCTCTCCTTGTGATGGAAGGTGAATTATATTGGGATCCATTGTGGTAAATAAGACATTACTTTTAGCTGTTCGTGGCCTGTACATTTCATGGACTGCTGGGCGTGACTCTTTTATTATCATTACTATTTTCTATAGTCCTGACGGATCAGTCGCCCCAGCTTTACTGATCTACTAATTCTTAAAGTCTCCCTGCTGAAAAAAACAGCTAAAACCAGCCTAAGATGGTTGGCTGGTTTTAGCTGGTCAATCAGCCTGGTCTTAGCTGGTCAGCAGGCTGGTTTTAGAGGGGTTTTGGCCACTTTCTTAGCTGTTCAAGGTGGTCTTAGCTGGTCAGGCTGGGAGACCAGCTAAAACCAGCTACTTCCAGCTTAAACCAGCTAAGACCAGCCAAGCAGCTTAGGCTGGTTTTAGCTGTTTTTTTCAGCAGGGCTATCAGGCCAATAACGCTATAAGATGTTCATGTATGTATACATGTGGGTCTGTATAATGTGTAAGATATATGTATGGGGATGTTTGTGCTTTCATTCACATACGAAGTATTCCTGATCATAATGTGTGGAGAAGGAGCGGTGTGTTGTTTCGAAGAACCGCTAATCCGTCACCGTCATCCGTCGATTTTTGGTTTCTTTTGAGTTTGATTTATTTAGTTTTTCTCTTTCCTTGTGTTCTGTTCGGCGATCCCATGTTTAAATGGGGTACTCTGATTTTCGCTTATGTTCGAGAAGCGAGATTACTGGGGTAGTATTGTGCCAGCTTATTTTTGTATTAGATATTTTTGTGTTTTTCTTTGTTTTGTTTATTCAGCAGTGCTTGTACTTAAATAGTCGCTCAGTTTACCCTATGATTTATCTTTCACTGCACTTTGATGAGCCCCCCTAAGAAACATTTGACTATCTTGAGCTGGAATGTGCGTGGCTTAAACAATATTGTTAAAAGATCCAAAGTCTTCGCACATTTATATTCTTTACATGCAGATATATTGTTTCTGCAGGAGACTCACATTAAGCATTCCAGTGCTCACAGACTTAAATGCAGATGGATAGGTCAAATGTACCACTCTACTTTCTCTTCAAAGGCCCGTGGGGTGTCTATATTAATACGTAAGAATATTCCTTTTCAACATTTGAACACTAAACAAGATATTAATGGTCATTATCTTATTGTGACTGGTACTGTTCTAGAGAAACATGTCACATTTGTAAATTTCTACGCTCCAAATTTCGATGACCCAAATTTTTTTCCGGTCTGTTTTTAACCTCATACACGACATAGACTCTACTCATCTTATTATCGGAGGGGACTTTAATTGTATTTTGGAACCTTTTATGGACAGGCACTCGCCCAGCCCTCCCAAACTTTCTAATTCGACTACTGTTCTTAATAATCTCATTCACTCATTGAACATACTTGATATTTGGAGACTTCAGCATCCTACTGACAAAGATTACTCTTTTTTTGTTTTTCTAATATTCATAATTAATATACAAGGATTGACTTTTTTCTAACTGATTTCAAATTAACCTCTAAGATTTTATCCTCCAAATATCATAATATTTTAATATCTGCTCACTCCCCAGTCTCTATATCAGTAGATTTTGGACTGGAAACACCCCCTTACAATTGGCGTTTTAACCCCACGCTATTAAATGAGGACAATTTCAATAAAACTTGTGCCGCTCATATAGCTGAATTTCTTTCTTTAAATGACAAGGGGGATGTGTCTGACTCAACCCTGTGGGAAGCTCTCAAAGCTGTCATTAGAGGCCAAGTGATAGCATACCAAACAGAACTGAAAAAGCAGAGGGGCAAAAGGCTTTCTGAGATAGAGGCGGAGTTGTCAGCTCTATAGAGCAGCAGTTTAAACTCACGTCTTCCAACTCAACTCTGACTAGTATTATGAAATTGAAATACGAATGTAATACCATTTTATCTACTCAAATTAGCTCCCTTTTATTAAAGATTAGGTAAAAACAATTTAAATTAGGAGACAAACCTAATCACTTGCTAGCTCGTCAGCTTAGGTGTGCACAAGCTAGTAGAGCTATACATGCCATCAAGTCAAAATCTGGTGTCTTGACCGCTAAACCAGTAGAAATAAACAATGTATTCCGGGAATTCTATCAGGAATTGTACTCCTCTCAGAGTATTGGAGACTAGCTGAACATTACTAAATTTTTTCATTCTCTTGGATTCCCCAAAATCAGTGAGGATGAGAGAGAAATCTTAAATTCAAACATTACACTGGAAGAAATTTTGACAGCTATTAAGAATTTTCCCAATGGTAAAGCAGCTGGCCCGGATGTATGCAGACTTATGAATGTTGTGTACAGAAACAAAGGCAAACATGATAAAATAGCCATTCTAGCCCTGGATGCCCATTAGGCATTTGACAGGGTTGAATGGACTTATATCTTAAGTACTATAGAAGAATTTGGTCTGGGAAAATTTTTTTCTTCGTGGATTAAGATGTTGTACCTTTGCCCCTCTGCCTCAGTTCTCATAAACAATAATAGATCCCCTCCTTTTCTTCTTCACCGTGGTACCCGCCAGGGCTGTCCACTGAGTTTTTGCTATCGCTATGGAACCTTTAACAATAAGTATAAGAAATCACTCACATATATCTCCTGTTATAATGGGAGATGTAGAACATCAGATTTCTCTATATGCGGACGATGTCCTTTTTTTCAGAGCCAGAAAGATCCTTGTCCTTTTTGTTTGATCTTATTAGAGAGATTTGTGCTCTTTCCGGATACACACTTAACTGGCAGAAAAGTTAATTTATGCCATTATATGATAATGTAGATTCAGGTTTTATTAATAGTCTCCCTTTTAAAACTGTAAGTGAATTAAAATATCTTGGTATCACTGTCCCTAGACATTATAAAAGTTTGTACGAAACAAACTACAAAGTCATGATAGATAAACTGAAGAAAAATATAGAGACTTGGCGAGTACTCCCTTTAACAATGATTGGTCGTGTTAATGCAATCAAAATGGTTACTTTACCTAGATTTCTTTATTTGTTTCAAAACGTTCCTATCTTTTTAACCCAGTCATTCTTTAAAACACTTGATACTGTGATCATGCCGTTTATCTGGGGATATACAGCTCATCGTATATCTAAAGCGCATATTTGTAAAACAAAAGAGGTAGGAGGCCTAGGTCTTCCCTGTTTTCAGCATTACTACTGGACAGCCAATCTAAGGGTATTAATGTATTGGTGGATTGCATGCCCCGGGAAACCGAACGCTACCATTCCTGCTTGGCTGGCTATTGAGCGGGATATGCAAGAATCCTCCCTCCCTGCTTTACTTTTTGCAGAAAACAAACCTATCAGAACACTGTAGAAATGTAACCCTATTGTTGTAAATTCTCTGAAGATTTGGTATCAGCTCAGGAAAATCTTTAAACTCCCTCAGACCTGCTCACTTACCCCTATAGCTTGCAATCATGCATTCCCTCCATCACAGTTAGAACTTTATCACTGAAAGAAAAAGGAGTTCTGTCTATAGGAGATTTATATATAGACAATGTATTTGCTTCTTTTGCTCAGCTTAGACAAAAATTTGGCCTACCTTCCTCTCATTTTTTCAGATATTTACAAGTACGGAATTATGTTAAAAGTAGTATCTCTAATTTTTAAGTTTTCAAGTCCACTGAATATCTTTATGACCTCTGAACTCGACTCGAAGGGTCTTGTTTCTAAATGTGTTGAATATTTTAATGATTCTAGAACTCCTTCAACGCAATACTTAAAGATGTCTTGGGAAAAAGACTTGGGGATAGATATTTCAGAATAAAACTGAACTAATGCCCTCCAAGATATTAGGTCTTGTTCCATCAACTCTAATTTGCAGTTAATTCAGTATAAAGTTGTCCATAGATCTGTCATCTTTGTGTCTTAAATGCAAGTCCAATGAGGGTACATTGGCTCATTTATTTTGGTTCTGCCCAAAAATGTGTAAATTTTGGATAGATTTTTTCTTTCTACTCAAAGGTACTTAAGATTGATTTATCTCATGACCCTCTTATTGCAATATTAGGCTGGGCCCCCTTCTTAGAGAAGTATAGTTTCAATCAGACCCAAACAGATAAATATGGGATGACCATAGCAAAAAAGACAATTTTGTTGATGTGGAACAAAGAGTTTGTGCCTAAATTTGAAACATGGCTCACAGAGCTCAGTAATGTGTTACATATGGAAAAAAATTAGATATGAGATTGCGGGTAAACCAAAGAGATTCGTACAGATATTTGAAAGGTGACCAATGATAACTGAATTTAACCTTTTTCTTTAAGTGGGGTGGTTAATTTGATAAAATAGCAGAAAAGCTTAAAAAAATATTCAAAAAAAAAAAAAAAAAAGACGACACTAAACATTTATAAATAGAAAAAAACAAGATAAATCTGCACCAGATTTCTCACTTTATTGGCTAAATTCATGACTACTTTAAAAAAAAGAAAGAAAGAAAAAAAACATTTTAACAGAAAAAGGTGAGCTTTGCAGTTTACAAAGTGGCACATTAGCCACAATCACTCAAAAAAAAAAAAAACAAAAAAAAAAAAGGAAAACAAAAGGGGGGACAGTGTTTCAGTTTGCACAGAAATGCATCGATGGCACCCTTTGCAGACATTCACACTTGGTTTTCTTTGCACATCATACATAAAACTAACCACATTTCCACAGGTCAGGTTAAATACTACCTGAGTGTGCAGTTTGAAAAAGCAAAGGATGCGCCAAATTAGGTATATGACAAAATGTGCAGGATGCCATCAATAACTACTGTAAACAGACACGCACTTGGACGAAGTTTCACATTAAAGAGACTGCCAGTGATGTGCACATGTTCAATAGCACAATCACCTCCTTTCAGATTGCTTTAGAGCTAAAGGGGAATGGAAAAGTCTGTCCCCATAGCGGGGATCAAAAGCTGGACCCTGAGGCTTGCTTGGTCTGAAGAGAAGGGCATCCACATATGTCCAATAAATGGCCTAAAAAAGATAATCACGTTATGGCTGAAGACATGAAGATATATTAGAAGGAAATCAACCAGAACATCTAAAAACGCAGTAAAAGGTGCGCAGTTACCAAAGAAAGAGAGAGAAAAAGAAAAGAATCCCTCACACACAAACTCACAACAAAACCATTTTCTACAAATACACACTTTGTTTCACATACAAAAACCAACACACTCCACAATGGCATTTCAGTCAAGCACACACATGACTGCTCAGATTCCCAGCAGTCTCGTCTTGATGGAGATAGCTAAAAAAAGCCCTGCACTGATTTGGTGTTTGGAGTTGAAGAGAAGGAGAAGGAGAGGTAGAATGATGGAGAGGATGTATAGGCGCGTTGCAGTAGTTGATGTTATTTCTTTGCTTTGCCGCCCTTGGCTGCGTTTCGTGGAGGAGTTACAGGTCTACCAGACCCAAATCCTACTGCACCACCATATGACAGCATCTTCTTCTCTGCTGGTTTCAGAATCTAACAGAAACAGAGAGCCTTAAAAACCATTCATCAGGTACAATGCATAATGAGGCTAGGCTTAGGAAATATACTAAATATTTAGATTTAATATTTAGTAAATTTGTAAATTATGTAAATACATCAAGATTGCAAATATTCAGCCCAATCTTGTCATTTGGCATATTCTTTATACACTAAACTCACATTTACAGTACAATATGGCATTCAGTATACGGTTAAATTTCATTGATTTTCTGCAGGAACCTTTTTGCTTTCCAAACTGTGAATTTTGCCCAAAGGTGAGCAAGTGGCATCCCTAGTAGCTACTAAAAGAGCACATACAAACCTGAAATGAGCACATCAGGGTCTCATCAACACTCATCATAGCACCTGCGTTGTCAAACTCTCCGCAGTAGTTGGGAGCTGAGAAAAGTGTGACTAACTGCCTCTTAGCGAAGAACTCATAGCCATCCTCCACCACCTGTTCAGAGAGCAGAAGATTATGTCACAAATGCTGCACAAAAATACCATGTTGTTACCCCTAGTGATAAGTGCTTTCAGAATGCTGCTTCGTGAAGCTTAGAAACCTCTGCGACTCATGTTTTGAACAAGCGATTCGGAGTACACATCAAAATGAAATCAGTCTTTAACGTTATGTCAGCATCTGAGACTGCAACTGGTTTGTAAAAGGTATTTTTAATGCATATTTGGGCTGAGTTTTCACTGCATTTACACTCTTCTAATCAGCAATCTTCACCAGCATGTGGCGTTCAAAGTGCTTCGAAACAGTGAATCATTTTGTGAAGCAAAGTTTTCAGAATCAGATTTATTGCCAGGTATGTTTGCACATACAAGGAATTTGCTTTAGTGACAGAAGCTCCACAGTGCAACGGAATGACAGTAACAAGACAAGACAGACAATAAAAAGAATAATATACAAATATACAAAATAGACAATGTACAAAATAGCAAAAAAACAAACCAACACACAAAATAGACAATTATGTATGTACAGGTATGATATATGCAAATTTGAAATGTAAATAAGTATGTGTGTTAAATAAATATATGTATAATAATGTTGTGTGTTCCACGTTATTGTCAAGTGTTCATGAGATGGATTGCCTGAGGGAAGGAACTGTTCCTGTGCCTGGCCGTTTTGGTGCTCAGTGCTCTGTAGCGTCGACCAGATGGCAACAGTTCAAAGAGTGTGTAGGATGTGAGGGGTCCGGAGTGATTTTGCCAGCCCTTTTGCTCACTCTGGATGAGTACAGTTCTTGGAGAGAGGGGAGGGTTGTACCAGTTGTACCAATGACTCGCTCAGCAGTCCGGACTACCCTCTGTAGTCTTCTGTGGTCGGATTTGGTAGCTGAGCTGAACCAGACAGTTATTGAAGTGCAGAGGACGGATTCAATGATGGCAGAGTAGAACTGTTTCAGCATCTCCTGTGGCAGCTTGAACTTCCTCAGCTGGCGAAGGAAGCACAACCTCTGCTGGGCATTTTTAACAATGGACTCAGTGTGAATATTCCACTTCAGGTCCTGAGAGATTGTGGTGCCCAGGAATCTGAATGACTCCATTGTTGTTACAGTGCTGTTCATGATGGTGAGTGGGGGGAGTGCTGGGGGGTTCCTCCAGAAGTCTACGATCATCTCCACTGTTTTGAGCGTGCTGAGCTCCAGGTTGTTAAGAATACACCAGACAGCCAGCTCTTTAACCTCCTGTCTGTAGGCAGACTCGTCACCATCCTGAATGAGACCGATCAGTGTGGTGTCGTCTGCAAACTTTAGGAGCTTGACAGAGGGGTCTTTAGATGTGCAGTCATTGGTGTTCAGGGAGAAGAGTAGCAGGGAGAGGACGCAACCCTGAGGAGCTCCAGTGCTGATCGTACGGGTGCTGGATGTGAAGTTTTGAAAATCTTTTCTACCATCACCGTTTACCACAACTGGTGGATAATAAAGACGCATGATAAACAAGAATGCATCCTTCTCAATCAACGAAAAGAAGAAATTAAAACTAAAAATTGTAAATGTTATGAGAAAACCATGATATTTCTGGTTCGTCACATCGATCACAGCTTATTAGGCAAACCAAACAAATTAATCTGAACTGGAAATCCCTAGTGAAAAAAATACTATACTTAAGTACAGTTTAATTGTATATACTTTAGTATAACTAAATATATTTGTGGCACACTATAAATTGGTATACTTAAAGTCTGCTAAATTGGAACAACTAATTTTGTACTAAATGCATTTAGTTGTGCAAAAGCAGTGCTGAAGTATAACTAAAGTTGTATTAAATATACTTGTTTGTGCTAAAGTGGAACTATTCCAAGTATACTTAAGTACACTTTAAATATCCACTCTTCTGTTTAATTTTTGAACTGCAGAATTCATTCAGCATAAATTTCAAATGTATTTTGGTGACATTGCAATTGCAATTCAATTACACTGCAAGAGTGTTGAACATACATTAATATTATACTAATAACAAACTGAGGTCATACTATCCCTTAGTTTTAGTGACTTTAAAATGCATTGCAATGGCATTCCACGTAAACTTGGTGTGTTAATGGCACAATTATTGTGTGGTTATGATGCAATAAATTAACCTTTATAAATAATGGCACAGCTTAAGAAACTGCCTTTTATTAACACCCCCAGCATAACTGCCAACTCAATTATCCAGAGAACATCAGTGGAACATTGGACACAAACATCTGGACATTGACTGAAAGAATCACTGTGGACTGGATTCGAACCCGGGTTGCTGCCACACACATGCACTCGCTTTACCAGATGCGCCACCAAAGCAGACATATAGCAGGCAGATAGACTACAAAGTAACCGCAGTTTTTCTATACTGTTACAAATACTACTATAAGTAAAACGTTTTTTGTTTTTCCATCAATGACAGCACAAATTATATGGACTTAAAGACTGAATCGCCGAAAAAGGCTTAATATAGGCACAGTAAGCAGTGCGTGTAAAAAAAAAAAAAAAAAAAAAAGTGAAACGGCCTGTATAGAACACAGAAGTGCGTTAAACTTGAAGCTGTTAAAGTCAGCGGACACAATATTAAATATAATGTGCAGAATGTTTTGCTTCCCTTTTATATACTATACTAAAGTAATACACCTTCTGATCAAGTTCGTGAATTTCTTTCACCAATTCAAATCCATGACTATATGTTGTTTACATATCTTTACTTTTGTAACAACTTTCTATATATGAACATTGACCACAAAATCAGACATAAGGGTCAATTTTTTTGAAATTGAGATTTATACATCACAAATAAGAATAAATAAGCTTTCCATTGATGTATGGTTTGTTAGAATAGGACAATATTTGGCCGAGATACAACTATTTGAAAATCTGGAATCTGAGGGTGTAAAAATAAATAAATAAAATAAAATTGCCTTTAAAGTTGTCCAAATGAAGTCATTAGCAATGCATATTACTAATCAAAATTAAGTTTATATATATTCACAGTAGGAAATTTACAAAATATATTCATGGAGCATGATCTTTACTTAATATCCTGATGATTTTTGGCATAAAAGAAAAATCTATAATTTTGACCCATACAATGTATTTTTGGCTCTTGCAAATATACCTGTGCTACTTAAGACTGTTTTTTACGGTCCAGGGTCACATATGTATATAAAGCTGCTTTGCAACCATGCAAAATTGTGAAAAGCACTATCTGAAGTGTGGTTAAATTATTGAAAAGGTAAAGTTCGTAACTATACAAAGTACTGCATCATTATGAATTATTATTATAATTATTTGCAACTCAAAACATTTCTTTTTATAAATACTATTTTTATACTGAAGTAGAACTCAAATACAGTGTATTGTATCGTATATTTAATCATAACAGGTCAACAGAGGATTCAACTAAAATAAATTGCTGAAGTATTACTTCAATATTTAACAAATTAAATTGTTTTATTTGCAAATTCCCCATTATTACATTTGTAGGCAAAAGTTTGGAAACTCTGTCCTTACAGCACCTGTTAGCAGAAACATACTGGATGTTTCAATTCATACCTCACATTTTGTTTGGTTTGTGGAAAAAGAAGAAAAAAAAATTACACAGCATAATCTTAAAATAATCATTCCTCATTCTCAGATTTGAAATACATGGTGAGACTTGTGTCTTTAGCTGGAATGAGTTTCTAGACTCTAAAGGTTTCTTCTGAAAAATATGCCAAATCTGCAACACAGATTCCCAATATTGTGCACTCTACAGAGTTCAGATGTTTAGCACAGCAAGTACAGCAAAACCGACTGTTGGTGAATTTCAGAGCTCATGAAGGTATAAGGTGAGGAGAGACTGACTACATACAGCGGCCTTGTTTACTTAAATGATATGACAAAATACAATACAAACAATCCCAACAGACATACATTATATGGCCTTCATACAGCTACAGGATCATAAGATGAGTTGCTTCATTCATCTCTTATTGACACTAGTTATTGGGCTGAGTGAGCATGGACATGTCTTTGGGGTTATGAAGTGGTGTCCTCTTTCAAAGGTTTCGTCCAGTTAGTTTATATGGGTATGTATGTGTGAAAATCACTTTTAACAAGTTTCAAACATGTTGTAGATGGAATTAAGAACCTAGCCAGTGTACTTTCTAAATAAATAAATAAATAAATAAGTAAATAAGTAAATAAGTAAGTAAATAAGTAAATAAGTAAATAAGTAAATAAATAAATATATATATATATATATATATATATATATATATATATATATATATATATATATATATATATATATATATATATATATATATTTTTTTTTTTTTTTTTTTTTTCCATCCTTCCCCAAATGCCTTTGTAAAAAGTATAGTATTTTACAAATGAATCTGTAGTGCACTAAGTTTGTGCTTGATGAAAGCATGAAATAACTATATTTAGAATGTATTTTCAGTTAGTATAGACATGTCAATCTATTTTTAGTATACTTATGAAATAAATATATTTTAAATACAATTAAGTATATTTATTTTTCACTAGGGATGTTAAAAACCTTCTTTTCAATCCAGATATGGTGCTTTTGGCTACACAGATACATATACGTAATGTGATGACACTACATTCAATAAACTACATTACTTACCTGGTGGGCCCTACATATGAGGTCCATGTCGTGTTTGTGGAGGAACTTGGCCACAACATCAGACCCAAAGGTGAAAGAGACACCACGGTCATTCTCTCCCCAGCCCATGACATCTTTATCTGGGTCAGCCCAGAGCAGATCACACAGCAGACCCTGGTCAGGGACGTCTGTGGGCCTCATCACACGGCGAATCTGTTCCATAGATTGCAGATCTGGAGAAAGACCTGGGTAAAGGATCATTCAACTGCAGTTTAGAAAGAATCTTTTGAATTCATCCACACTTGTAAGCACATCAAGAACCTCAAGTCCACCATTCCCTGACTCTATTTCACAAACCTGCCCATGTGATAAATGCACATTTTACAAGAAAATAAGATATTGTGTGCTTACAACACTCCAGACCTTAAAGTGCCCCATTATGGATTTTTGAAAATTACCTTTCATGCAGTGTGTAACACAGCTCAAGTGAATGACAACATCCTGCAAAGTTTTAAATCTGAAAGTGCAGTGTATAAAGTTATTGTCTATCAAAAGAAACAGTCAACTCTGAATCATTAAAACGAGTCGTTTTTAAAAACGAATCCCAAGCCGTTTCATGTTGACGTTAACATGAAACATTAGCATATTGCCTGCCCACTTGCTGCGCGCACAGACCTGGGAAAACTTTTGGAGCATTAAAAATAGCTGTTTCCCCGGTAACGGTTGTACACAAAGCAGCACTGCACTCAAAAACACTGCTTTAAATGAAATCGACCAATCAATGCGGATTAGCGTCACGCAAAGGAGGGGTTTGGAAAAATGAATCGCTGAGCAAATCGTTTGGGAGTCGTTGAGCAATAAGGTAAAAATAAATGCATATTATAAGACAATGAAAGTGTTTTTTGACCTTGCATGCATGTCAACCTGTTGCTGGGGACTCCCAAAACCAAAATATGAACCTTTCATAACCCATAATAAGGGCACTTTAACACAGTATGCTCCGGATAGGTTCTATTTGTCAGAAACACAATATTTCATATTTTTGTTCTAAACTCTCACCTTTACCTACCTGTCAGACCTGCTCTCTAGGAATTCTGCAACAATGTAAACAGTGTCGGACCATGTCCCAAAACACACTTGCAGCCAATCAGCAGTAAGGGGGCGTGTCTCGTAATGATGGCGAAAAGAGAGCGCTCAATTTAAGTGTACAGGACGAATATTAGCAGATCGACTATAGATAGAGAGAACTGGAAGGTTAAAAAAAAAAAAAAAAAAAAAGGAAAATATCGGAGGAACAAAACATTAAAAAGAAGGGTTACGATCAGGCAAGAGGTAGGACCCGCGTAAATATCGGAGCAGCTTTCCAGCGGTGGAGACTGGCGAGAACTCAATGTTATTGATACTCTGGCACAAAGTATCGATATTTTTTTTTTTTAAATATAGAAAAGATCTAAATTCATACCTACACTGTGGCTGTTTACCACTTTGGCTTACCAGAGCGGCAGTAACGTTACCTTCAGACTTGTGGTGGCGCTTCCCAGATTGCGAATGGTCAGATGAATGGAAATTGTAATTCACAGTGAAGAAGAAATACGAGCGTAATGGCAGACCAAAAACAAATCAGAGATTCACCAGCGTCTTATGTTTATGGAGATGAGACCTAAAAAACTGCCCCGGAACAGCTGTCAGCATGGACTATAGGCACCTATCACGTTATTATTGCAGAGAGCATATTTTAGTCCGTGAGTAGCCTAACCTCTCAGCTCGGATTGCAGGTGGATTTCCATCAAATATGAGTGAGAGAGATATTACAATATATTAATATTAATTACTCTCTTTAGATATTACAAGTGCGCGTTATGCAGTGTGGGCACTGACCGGCAGAAACATAAATCTGCACCTATGGCATGGACGACGAAACAATACCTTGTCAGAGCCGTAATGCTGCGCAGACGTGTGCTTGCCATGCGTCTACATTTGAAACAACGAACTTGAGCAGGCAAAAGATGCGATGCGAATATGTCATGTGCTGGGCTCCGTTTTTATGATGAGAGGAGAGGAAAGGTTAAAAAAAAGCACTCCAGGTAAAATTTGAAATGTACCAGGTTTATTTATATATATATATATATATATATATATATATATATATATATATATATATATGTGTGTGTGTGTGTGTGTGTGTGTGTGTATGTATATTATATATATATATATATATATATATATATATATATATATATATCTCCTATATAAAGTTGATAAGCAATTAAATGTGTTGGTTTACACAAAGAAATGTGTAAGCTTTTAATAAGTCCAAGAATAAAATGATTAACTTACACATTAATTTAAACATGTTAAATTTGATTTACAGTACTTTTTGTGCGGTTTTCTATCAGTTTGGACTTGAATAAAGAGAGAAAACTTGCACGTAACCTTTTCACAGGCATTTTGTTTTCATAGTTAGACAGATATCGTGATGTATCGTTATAGGATTGTCTAGCAATAGATCGATTATCGCTGTATTCGTGATATTATCGTATTGTGAGCCATGTCTCATGATTCGTATCGTAACGTGAGGTACCCTGCGATTCCCACCCCTAATCTTGTAACAGTCTGTAAAGAACACATTCCAGAAAACTTAACTTACCTCCATGACAACAAAAAATCTTCTCATCCACAATAGCAGCTACTGGTAAGCAATTGAAACAGTCTGTGAATGTCTTCCAAAGCTTGATGTTATACCGCCTTTTACCTGCCAAAAAAACAAACAAACAAAAAAAAAAAAAACACATGCATGTTCAGATTGCAAAACGGTAACATTCATTCAGGCATATGCCTCACACTTGTAGTTTGGTTCCTTGGTTCTTTTGGTCTGTACCAAAAAAAAATATTTAAAGATAAAGAAAAAAACAGAAATAGAGAAAAAATAAAAAAAAGGCTTTTATGAGAAATATTTTGTAATGGAACTTCCCGAGTATCCAAAATAATGTTATGTGTTTGGCTGAGTGCACTCATTGGGCCTCATCATGAAATATTCGTAAATACAGGAGTAAATTCTGAGTAATTTGCGCATAAAACGGACCTTCCCGAAAACTCTCCTCCAGATTCACAAATGCTTCGTAAACTTCCGATTTGATAGTTAAACATTTGATAGGGTGTATGTTAATGAATTCCAATCATTCGTAAATAGGGTGCTCGTCCACGCTCATTCACAATTAGCATAATCCCCGCCTATGAATTACAGCGTGTCCAGAAACGCAGTGAAATATTCTGGTCTACTTTCTCAGGTTTGGCTCCAGTATATTGCATAAATGCAAAAAAGACTAATAGGCCATATGCCTAACAATAAATATTCAATTAACGTGTCCATCAAAGCGTTTAGCCAGCTGAAAAATGCCAGGTGCTCTTCTGAAAACGGCCAACTGACGGCACTTGAGATTGCTTTGGTGGCACAGCGTTTTTCCAGCTGAGACGCTTTGGTTGCTATGATGTGGAATAGCCACATATTATCCACATATATTTTGAATAGGGCTGTCACTCGATTAAAATGTTTAATCGCGATTAATCGCATGATTGTCATGAGTTAACTCGCGATTAATCAATTTAATCACATTTTTATCTGTTCTAAATGTACCTTAAATTAATACTTTTCATGTTTTAAATACTCTAACATGGGCAATAACAAATATGGATTCTTTATGCAATATATGTTTATTATTAGTGAAACCATAGTTAACAGACCCTGAAGACTAGACATGTTTCAAAGATCATAAATGTGTTTCAAAGAACTTGCTCACGTCAATTAGACACATGAAAAAAGAAATACCAGGTTCCCATTACTTCTCTTTCTTTGCACTGAGCAAAAACCTGCTTACATTTCCACATGCAAAATGTACATTTATTACATTTGTTTGCCTCTCTGTGCCCACATACTGTATTTTGATGCAGCTAAATTCTCAATAAAACTGTTTTCGTTTATATATTTTACTGTTTCTGTTGTCAGACAACGGAATGAATATGAAATAGTGACTGAAACGCGACCCATAGGACTAAATAACCAGCTCTCCCTTCCAAGATGTTAATCTGCACAAAAATCCTGATTTATAATCCAGCCATCGTCTGATAAAATCAAATAGTCTATACATAAGATAAAGACAATAGCTGTGCAGTGATTTCGGCTATACTTGCATGTTAAATTAGAGAAGTAACATAATATCTGTTTTAACTGAAAGCGCTGTTCCTCTCATCCGTGCACTGAACAGAGCAGACGCGGAGGGAGAGAGAGAGAGAGAAAGGTGTGTGCGCAGCGGGAAAGAGAGACTTTGCGCTCGCGTGGCAGTACCGGTGAGTCTCAGAAACTAAATAAGGTTTGGGCAAACCCTATAAAGATTGGTCGCTAGGTGCTTTTTGAGGAGGAAAAAAAAAAAAAAAGGTTGCTAAAGTGGTCTGAAAAGTCGCTCAGTTGGCAACACTGTCAGCATCTCCATCCATTTCCATTCCTCCAACTATAGTAGTACAGGCTAGGCCACGGGTCAAATAGAAAATGCGTGCTGCGTTAATCGCGTGTTAATAAAATTAGTGTCGTTCAAATGAATTTGCATTAACGCGTTATTAACGCATTAACTTTGACAGCACTAATTTTGAAGAATATATAAAAGTTAATATTGAATAGCTATATTAACTTCTCTATTGTTGTTCAGTTGTTGTACAAGTAGGATGATTGGTCAGTGTAGTAGGCTATTTGTCCTGCCCCTCCTCCATTGACTGGACGGCTGGGTAAAAAGTGACAGTGACAAGCGTTTACCCAAAGCTAAAGTTTATCAGCTCTCAGCTACAAAAAAATAAAAAAATAAATAAAAATAATAAAAATATTAAATACATTTTTTATATATATAAAGAGAGAAAACAAACTTGCAAAATATTACTTGCAAACTAACATTTTGAAAATACGAACACTTTCATGAATCGATTTACACAATTCGTTCTGCTCGTGTTTCATGAATGAGGCCCATTGTATGTGCGTACATGTGGCATTTTTATTAGCCATCAACTCACAAAGAGCTTAGAAAATGTGTTAAGAAGTCAAAACAGTGGCAGGAATTTCTCCGTTGCACACAAATGTAGATGCAAGATGCCATGTTCTTCTGACACCTGTACTGAACTTTAATGGACAACATCGCAACTATGACAGGCAGAACCAGGTATACTTGATCATTTGTCCTCCTTAAGGTCAAATGTTATGACTGCACATCCTGTTTTTGTATTGTTTAGATGTCTTTGGTCCGTGCTGCATTCATATTTGAATCGAACCACACCAGAGCAGACCACATTTTCAACAGTCTTGGTCCGCTTGTTTGGTGCGCACCAGGGTTCAGGTGGCAGCATTCACACTTATTCAAATAAGAGTTTGCTTTAATCAAACCAAACCTGACAAATGTGAACGCACCCTAAATCATCTCTTAATCTTGTGGTTATTCTCCATTTAGTCTGTCTGCAAGTTGCATTCCTAAATGCACGCACAGCACATGCAGAGATGGAGTTTGCTGCATTTACTGTGAACTGAGCAGCCCTGAGACACTGAAAACACCAGATCGCAATCTGCTCTGTTCTGATGAGACAGTATCCCCTCCTCCCATACACTCACCCCATTTAACATGGCAAACGTACTGAATAGATATAAGATATAAATGCTTCAACTTAAGCAAAACTTATAGACTTAATAAATGGTCATACACAGTGAGACCATCAGACCATGTCCTAACCTTTTGGTCATACTATCCACCCCCATATAAGCATACTCACATTCATCATAAAATCCATATATCCTGTTGATGGAGGCACATTCATGGTTTCCTCTGAGAAGAAAGAAGTTCTCTGGATATTTGACCTTGTAGGCAAGCAGCAGGCAGATGGTCTCCAGTGACTGTTTGCCTCTGTCTACATAGTCTCCCAGAAACAGGTAGTTACTCTCTGGAGGATATCCTCCATACTCAAAAAGCCTGAGCAGGTCGTAGTACTGACCATGAACATCACCTGCAGAAAGAAATAGAGTTAAATTATTTTTATTACTTTTTTAACTAGCTTTTTCGGAACTATTTAAAATAAAAATGGAGCATAATGGTTATCAGAACTTTACCACAAATCTTGAGTGGGGCCTCCAGTTCCAGCAGAATCGGCTGACTAAGGAAGATTTCCCGAGATTTCAGACACAATCCACGAATCTCTTGTTCAGTTAACTGAACATTTTTACCAGGTCTGGAGCCCTTCACTGAAAATTGAGATAGAAAAAAAAAGCATTCATAAAAGCATTATGAATACACATACATATTTGTGTATGTATCTATATGTGTTTAAAGAACTGTGTTGTGAGGTCTGCTGTTGCATGATAAAAAAAAAAACAGACAACAGGGCCATGAAACAGTAGCTCTCTCATCTGCTTATAAGACTGATGTAATAAAATAAATATTAAACAAATGTGGTGTAACACTAGGCCTATACTAATCTAATGCAATATTTTAGATTAACTAAACAGGCATGTTATTTTTTATTTTTTTTTTGATGCTACAGAATTTTTAAATTCATATTTTTGCAGTGCTTAATCATTTTAAAACCATTAATATTAACATTCTTGTATGAATGAGTAAAAGCATTAGGCTAATTCTCCACATCTAGCCCACATAACCTAAAAACCTATATATATATAAAAAGGTCAGCAAATAGCATGTAATTAGTTTGCACATATCTGTTATGGCCTTAAATCATTCTTTTGCAGAAAGCTACATGTCTGTCTCTAGATAATACATTTATATACACATACAGACTGGGTTGTGCTTATAGGTGTAATTGAAGTCACCATGAAATCCCTCGCTACATTTTAAGAAGCAGTGTCACTCGGATATACGTCACAATGGTGCATCTCAGGACACTGACTGTTTCTGTGGCAACCGGAGCTTCTAACCACAGCTTGCAGTGACGTGACATCAGTTTACCAAAAATCATTGCATGAATTTTCAAAGGCGCGACGTGAGAGAAGAGCTAATAAGTCACAGTTGCCCGAGAGATATTTAGCAAGTTAAATATCCAGACCTGTCTGTGATCTGGTATCTACAACGGCTTGTACTAGAATACAGCTTTATGACTTTATAAGCTTTATGAGATTGAATTCCTTTACTTTGTTATTTTATGGAATTTGCCTATTATTACTTATCACATTTGACATTTTCAGCTTCACCACAATAATCACAATCCGTTTGGATGTTTTAACATAGATTTGCGTTGAATCCTGAATTACCTATGCACAGTCTGGTTATAATTTTTTTTCTCTTCTTCTTAGTAATACTGTGTCATGTTACTATATAGTACAGAACCTACTTTCCCTTGTATATTAGCCTACCCCTTTGTTACCCTCCACTTGACTGATTATTTAATCTGTAATAACACCTAACATATTTCATATACTTGTATATGTCTTGTGTGTTTTATATACATGTATTTCATATGCCTTGGGCAGCAGCGAGCCAGCACATATTACTCCTCTCTCAATGTTTATCTCCTCCAACCACTGAAGAGCCAGATGAATTGCAATAACTGACTAATGCTCTCTTTCTTATGACAGCCTTTTGGTATATTTTCGTTTTATAACAATATATTTAACTGAAAGATTTTTATTTCCCTTGATTTTAACTAATAGGCTTGTGGCAATGTTGGACATTGAGGAACGCAGGCAATGACACTTTGATTGTATTTCCTATCATCAAGACTGTTGTTGATGTATTACTGTCAGAGGCATTTCTCCCTTCCCTAACGTTACCTCTCAATCGAGTATGAGCCTCAAAGAAGGGGTAATAATCAACGGGTCAAAATTTGGCACAACTGTGACATCTTCCTAGTGGAGTTCTCGGTTTCCGAATGAGACGACTGAAGCACTGCGCATGCGCTGAAGTTTTGTTCGGATTTACAATGTAATAAACATGCGAACGAACATTTGAATAGGATTGATAGTGTTACGTATTTACACCCAATACTACACAACTAACATATACGTTCGACTGCAGATGAAATGAACACAAATAAAATCATACGTTTTCAATCGCATAATCACTATTTAACACGATAAAACGGCAGTTTGTAATAAGAAAGAATAACGTTTATTACCCTCCAAAAGGCGCTGGATGATCGAATCGATGTTTAACTTGTCCGAATCAGCCATTTTGTCGCTCGCTGCAGATTAGCCGGCTAACCGAGACAGGAACAAGACGACCCAGGAAACCGCCCAATACAATTACACGACAATGACTTAAAAACAAACCTCTGTTTTAAAAAAAGTCACACTACTGATAGTATTCCTGAGTTCATATTATGATGTTATTGCCGCGAATGGTCCCTTCAGTAGTTCGTTGTCTGAGGTAAACTAGCACCACGACCGCTGACGGTTGTAGGAAACGCCGAAGGGGCGGGGTAGACACTGAAGTGCGTATCTTCTTCTTCTTCTTCTTCATCTGGTGTTTTATGGCGGTTTGGCAAAGCAACGAAAAAAGGTGCATTACCGCCACCTACTGATCTGGAGTGTGGATTGTGCATCGTTTAGGAAGAAGAAACAAACAAACAAAAAAACAACAACAACTAGATTCTATCTATTATTCCTGTGTTTTTCAGGTATTTAAATAATATTTAATGCACTCTTGATTGCCTTGACCCGTTTCCTAACAACACTTTTAAAGAAATATTATCAACTCCCAGCCATCCTAATTCTTGAATTAATTGAAATCTCTCTCTTTCATATGAACACTCAAAAAGAATATGCTTCACTGTTTCTGTTTCTCCACATTTGTCACACTTTCCCGATTCATGCTTACCTATTTTATGAAGACTATAATTTAATGCTGTATGTCCAATTCTTAATCTTGAAATGATGACATCTTTCTTCCTATTTCCATATCTTTTCCTCTCATTTCCAACACACTCCTGAATCTGGAAAAGATGTCTTCCTTTAGACCCATTCATTATTCCATAACTTTTGCCATTTCTTACTTACTTCAACTGAAGTCACTCTCTTGAACTCAGCTTTACTTAAAGCTAAATTAATTTCTATTTGTGGATGATTTAATGGTTTCTTTGCTAGTAAACTAGTGAGCACAGCCATTGAGTCAGTACATATCACTGTTCTTTCTGGTTGAACTTCTTCGACCCACAGTAGAGTTAGTATGATAGCTAATAATTCAGTAGTAAAAACTGACACGTGATCTGTTAATCTTTTTGCAATTTTTATTTTAAAAGTAGGAATATATACTGGTGCTGCTGTTCTTCCAGACTCTGGCTCCTTAGACCCGTCTGTAAATACCTGTAACACAGAATAATACTCTTGTATTAAATATTGTTGAACTACTAATTCAGTTGACATGTTCATCTCCGGTTTTTTTATTACTTTGTGAGTTTGTAAATCTATTAATGGCATAGGGAACAACCAAGGGGGAATTGCTGGTATAGCAACAGAAGGAGCAATTTCATGGTCTTTCCACTCCAAGCTGTTTGCCTCTTTCCTTATTACCCAACCAAAGCTTGTTATTTCTTTATATTCATACTCCCAACAATCTTTCAGAAGTAGTCTAACTGGATGGGTTTCCAGATGTCCCTTTACACCATACAAATACCTTAATCTCAGTTGAAATTAGAGGCAATTATCCCATTTCAACTTGTAATGAAGCCACCGGATAAAATCTAAATGCATCATAGCAAATGCGCAAAGCTTGATTTTGTATTACCTCTATCTTTTTAAGTAAGCTTTTGTTCGCAGAACTGTAAACTACACTACCATAATCTATGTTTGACCCAATCACAGCACTATAAATTCTTTTCACTGACAGACAGCTTGGCCCCACAGCTCCTGACAAGCATCTTAAGACATTTACTCCTTTTTTGCATTTTTCAATCAATTTCTGAATATGAACTCTCAAAATTTTATTTAAAGTCCATCCACATACCCAAAAATCTAATTACATTTACTTGTTCCAGCTGATGACCACACATTTTAACATTCAAGATTGGATTATTTTCTTTTTTGAAAAGCATATTACTTGTGTTTTTGCCACAGAAAACCGAAAACCCCAACCATTTGCCCAATTCTCCACCTCATTCACTGCTTTTTTGCATTTTATTTTCTACAAATAAAACATTGCGCCCCCTTTTCCATAATGCTCCGTCATCCGCATACAATGATCTTCCTATTCCAGTATCAACGTTATGAAAGATGTCATTTATCATTAAGTTAAAATGAATAGGACTGCTCACACTTCCCTGAGGAGTTCCATGCTCACTTGGAACAATCTTAGACCGCTTCAAAAGCAGATCCGAAAAGCCAATAGGATATTTTGTGTGTCAATCTTTTCTATATTTATTTGTTAACAAGCAAATTAAAACCACATTCATCATTATTTACTCTCTAATTCACCGTATAAACGCGAAACACTGTTAACTCTCGTTATTATAGCGATGTAAAACATTTCTCAGGATAGATGGTTTATATACTTTATTAACAACGATCGCTAATTATTAATAAAATGTACTGTTAAAGAATACATTCAAAATATAAATGAAATATAATGTATTCGTTCGTCCAACAACCCTTTTAGTTATTTATTTGTTTATTTTTATTATGCAATAACAGAACAACAAATACAATTACAAAGAAGACAAAGTGAGAACAAAAAACACAGAGGGTTACAAACAATAATCCAAAGCATACTATGTCAGCTTATAAGACTTACACCATGAAAGAGTCTTACATGCAATGGAGTTATTAGAGTTTCTTAAAGAGTTTACATACACATCAAAATCTTTCCTGAAAATAAAAAAGTAAGGAGTTTTCTTTGAAAATTTACATTTATGAATGTAAAATTTAGCAAGAAATAGCAATAGATTAATAATAAATTTGGAGTGAGAAGGGTCTAAATTCAAAGAATAACCAAAAAACAAAATATTTGGGGTTATACAAAAGTTTGGATACAAATATTTTTTAACAAAATTGGAAAAGTCAACCGAGAACACTTTACAATAAGCACAGACCCAAAACAAATGATTATATTAGTTTCTTCAGACTGAAGGCAAAAGGAGCAATTGGGGGAAATACTATTGTTAAATTTAACAAGTTTGTAATTTACCGGATAGCAATTATGGATAATTTTGATAGAGACTTCAACAACTTTATTAGATAAGAAGAATTTTTGTTGAAGACGCCAAAACTCTTCCCATTCTATATCACTAAATATGTTATTCCAAAAACTCACACAAGCAGGTAAAGAAATCTGAGATCTATTAATAATTGAACGAATGTCTTTGTTTGACATGGTATTGAGAAGTCGTTGATCAACAAATAAGTTAGTGTTGTTAAAAAGAGGAGAGTCTAAAGAACCTTTAGGGCCAGACTTGACTAAAGGTATAATACAATCAGGAATTGCACCAAAAACAATGGCATATTCTCTTGGGGGGACTGGGAAAGAGAATTCTTGCATAAATTGTTCATAATTAAAAAAGACACCACAATTATCTAAAACTTGACTGACTAAGAGTATATTTTTATCAAACCAATTGTGAAAAAAAAGATTTATTTTTATATCTAATATTTTTATTGTTCCAAATAAAATAGCTATGTGGAGAAAAATTATAATTATGTATAAGTGACCAACTAATTAAACTCTGTTTATGAAAACTAGATAAAGTTAAAGGTATTTTAGAGATGTCAAAGTTGCAGCGCAACAAAAAAAGTAAACCTCCAGCTGAATTAAATATATGATTTGGAATAAAATTCCAACAGGATGTGGGGTTGTTTAAAAATGTCTTTATCCATTTAACTTTAAACGAATAATTAAGAGTGGAAAAATCCACTAACTCAAACCCCCCCATAGCCCGATCAGCTAGCATAACACTTTTTTTTTAATTAAGTGAGTTTTAGAATTCCAAACAAAGTCAACTATAATTTTGTCCAGCGTTCTACAGATTTCCACAGAAACATCCAATACCATTGCAGGATATTCGTCCTGGTAGGTATTCAACCTTTTTTTTTTTATTTATTTTTTTATTAATGGAATACAAAAACACAGAGTTGACATTCAATAATGATTGTACACAATACACAACACATCTTGAATATACATTATGTCAACTGAAATCAAGTACTAAAGATTACAAGAGAAAAAGTAGGAAGAAAAAAATAAAAAATAAAAGACAAACACATAAGAACCTGAGGGTAAGACATTTAAATGTCAATTACAGTATACAAATTAAAGTCATTGCTGAGTGAAATGGTTCTTCTTGCTTTCTTATTTTCTGACAATGAAATGGTATTTAAATAGTTTTTAAATTCTTTCAAAAAACAATAAAATGCGGTTTGTTATTGGACCTATTGGTTACAAAGAAAAAAAATTAAATTTATAATAAAACAAGCATTTCTTTTAGTAAAGTCGGACTCATAATGTCCTAACATAATTCCTTTGAAAGTAATGGAAACATGTTGCTGGATATTCTCATTAATAAGTAGGTATTCAACCTACGGAAGTAACCAAAGATAGAAATGACGTAATGACGCAATCTATCAGCTGTCTGACGCGATCAGAAAGCGACGGTTCGAATCGTCTGATTCATTCTAAAGTGACAGAATGTGTCACTGCTGATGCGGAAACGTCACCAAAAACAGACGATTAAATGGAATAGAACACTCGCGATCAAATATGCATTTTGTTTTTGAATAGCAAACCTCTTTGACCATGAAGTTGGTTCATAAAGACATCGAGAAGGATAATGCCGGGTGAGTGCTTTCTGTACACCACTTTTGGACATTATGTGCGCATTCTGAGTGCTGTGGAAGTACCATGATGCAGTGCTGGTTTCATATGGCAAACACTGGGTACTTTGGTATGAATAAAATTACGTTAGTGTTATGCTTCTTTGTTAGTGTAAAATTTTCTTCGAACTGATTTGAAAAGCGCCTGTTATACCTCAGATGCTGCCATTGTTAACCCAGTGCTTTGTTGGCAAACTTGGCGTGATTGTTTCACAAACACAATATTGCCACAGCCCAAAATGCGTTTGCCTTTCCTGTAAGTTAACGCCTTTTATTGACCGATTGTGGCTAGTTGCGGGTTGAAATTTTATTTCAGATAATATTTGCATTATTTCAAGTAATAAATTAATTCACTCCAGACACGCACACAAAGTTTTGGTAATTTTTCACCACAGAGCTAGTTAAATTTGCTAATAAAGTAAATGTGGTCAGTTTTGATTTCGTGTGGATTTACTCTGTGAATTTTTCTTCAGCTGACTCGCATGTTGTTGTTGGATCAAGGTCAGATTTAATCTAAAAATAAATGTAATAATCTATAAAATAGATGTGACATTAAATAAATAGGGTAAGAAACAATGTTTATGATATCGTTCATGTCAGATTTAAATTATTTTGTTATTGAAAATTTAAAGTAGTTTTCATAATTTCAGTATTACTCCATTCAATCAGATTGAAGCAGTACTTAGAAAATAGCTTGCCTTTACATTTAATGAGTAAAGTAGGCAACACAAAAGTAAATATTTGTCTTTTGTTTCTGATTATTTTTTTTTTCAGTCAGGTGACACTAATACCTGAGGAAGCAGAGGATATGTGGCACACCTACAACCTGCTGCAGGTGGGCGACAGCCTAAGAGCCTCAGCCATCAGGTCTGTTTTATTTATTTATTTATTTATTTTTTATTTTTTTGTGTGCAATACTGACCATCATCTTTTTCCAGTTTTGTTTAATCACACTTATTATCTGAGATTTTTCTACTCAATGAAAACAATCTGATGTTACAAACAGGAAAGTGCAGACAGAGTCCTCCACAGGCAGTGTGGGCAGTTCACGTGTGCGCACCACACTGACTTTATGTGTGGAGACGATAGACTTTGATTCCCAGGCCTGTCAGCTCAGAGTCAAAGGAACAAACATCCAGGAGAACCAGTATGTGAAGGTCAGAGTGCATTTAGAAATGTATAGAGTGCTTTTTACATTTACATTTACATTTATGCATTTAGCAGACGCTTTTATCCAAAGCGACTTACATTGCATTCAAGTTACAGTTTCTACATTTTTTCAGCTCTTTTTAGAATTTTAACTTCAACTTTTTTCATATTTCAAAAGTTTGTTGCACGTATGACATGTAAATTTATGTCAAATGTATGATATAAATAGTGTGTTGACATTTGTGCCAACTTTACACCTAAAATAGAATTTATACTTTATAAATTTGAATATTAAGTATAGTAATTTATAATATTCAGTGTGTTAATTTAGCCTAAATGTGAATGCTTTTTTCTCTTGTGTCATATGTAGATGGGTGCCTATCATACCATTGAACTGGAGCTCAACAGGAAGTTCACTCTTGCCAAAAAAGTCTGGGACAGTGTGGTGTTGGACAGAATTGGTAATGTGTTGGTATATTTTCTGACTAAAAGCAGCTTTTCTGGCTAATAACAATTTCACATACTATATAACAAAATGTTAAAAAAATATTAATGACATTAATCTTTATTTTCTATTATTTTATAATATTTATAATATTTTTTTATAATTTTATGTTGGCATCCAGGTTTGAAAACAGGAATTAATTTTTTTCTTTGAAACACAAAAAGGTATATTTTGAAAATAAATCACACTGCTTTCTTCTTTCATGCAGTGAAAATGGATGTTGATCACCTCTATCAAGCTCTAATTATTTTTTTTAATTTATTTATTTTTTTGTAATTTGTCCCATCTGTTTACAATTACTTAAGACACATCTCGTATCTGGGATCTTTACAATAATTTCCCACCCAAACTAGAATTAAAATAGATAAAAATGTGCAAGTGACTTTTTACAGCTGCCATGGTAAAAAGTATGGTTTAATGCTTTCCATATTGGTCTGACGAGAAGTGTGGGTAAGACCTAAAAGGCAAGTAGGTACTTTTTATTATTATTGTTATTATGAGTTATGATGTTAGCATTTACAGGCACTTCAGCTTCATAAGGACACTATGTAAAGAAACATGATGTGTGCCTTCACATTACTGTGTGAGAAACAGAGCTGAATTTTGTAGTTGTACTTCACCAAGTATCTTAATGGCTTGACAGCTGCAGTCACCATTCACTTTCACTACATGGCAGAAAGCAGGCATGAACACACTAAACCGTTAATGAATCTGATCCAGCTCATCGCAAGTTTATTTGAACCCTGATTCTTCATTAATTTATAGAGCAGGCATGTGACCCCGCTCAGAAAGCAGATGTTGCTGCTGTTGTGATGCAGGAAGGTCTGGCCAATCTGGTTCTCGTGACTCCAGCCATGACCTTACTAAGGGCAAAGGTTGAGGTCACCATCCCCCGCAAGAGGAAAGGCAGTTGTGCTCAACATGACAAGGTGAGCCAATAAAACCTTGTGACAATAAATCTGACAATGCATTTAAGTGTTTATCATTATATTGAGCAGATGACAATGATTGTTACCACTATATGTATCTTTTTACTTTAATCCATCAATGTAATCCATTAGAAATACAATAGATATACAGTAGATGCAAATATTGTTTCTGCATGTGCTGCAATAGATGCTTCTCAGCTGCTGGATCCATATTTCAAAATATGCATACAGTGACACTGTGTTCTCTTTCAGGCATTGGAGAGATTTTATGAGGCTGTCATGCAGGGCATTCTTAGACACTTCAGTTTTGATGGTAATTTTTTTTTTTTTAATTCAGATAATAAGAATGGACAAAGAAATACTGATATTTTTGTTGCATTTACGTGTTTTTCAGTGGTGAAGTGTATTCTGGTGGCCAGTCCTGGATTTGTGAAAGATCAGTTCATCTCATACCTGTTTAAAGAGGCTGTGAGGCAAGACTGTAAAATTCTCCTGGAGAACAGATCCAAATTCATGGTGGTGCACTCCTCATCTGGACACAAGTATTCACTCAAAGGTCAATACTCTGTTCAACTTTCAAAAGTAAAGATGTGCAAAACTTTCATAATTGACTAATAGGCTTGCCAGATTTTACTGGGATAGGGGAAAACATGAATAAAATTTACAGTTCTTCAAGGAATAGATTGGCGTTACATAATGTAAAGTCACCTAATTAAAAATTTGTGACTCATAAAACTATAAAATAACTAAACATTACAAATAATCTGCTTTTCAAAGTCGGGACCATAATAAGATGAAAAGAAGAGTTCTCTCTTTTGCAGGACGGCTGAGGTCTAATGAACAATACAATTTGATCAGTTTAATCTTTGTTTCATTTTAATTTTTAGTTAAAGTAAATAAAAACTACATAAATTCTCAAAGTTTCAAAAATTAAGCTGTCTTTTGTTATGTAGGCTCTTGGGCAATGAATATTTTCCTCATAGCACCATCTTGCGTTCAACCTTTGGTATGACCGGAATATTTGGCTTGAACATGGGTACTGTACCAGCTATATATGCTAATATATAATGCTAAGTGCTGTTTTAAAATGATAACTAACAGATATTATGCAAATAAGCAAAATTATTTTTATTATTTGCTACGCAATATGTTCATATATTCTTATTAAAATGACGCTCCAATACAGTGGTGTAAAATCGTGGAATATGTTGCATTTCGACTGCAACTCTTTTTTTAAAATGCTCTTCTATTTGACAGACACCAAGTGAGCAAATAACACTACATCCTTCATGCCACAGAACTGGATTCTGCATTGAAACACTAAAAATTGGTGAAATTGGTCTCATTCACTAACCAAGTGCAAGCACAGATTTGTGTATATCTACATACGTTTTCTCAGACTTTGATAATATAATTTACTGTAAATTTATGAAACTATAGGAACAACTGAAACTGCTCATTGGCAAAAAACAAAAAACAAAAAACAAAAAAAAAAACATTCTCGTTGTGCCTTTATAAATGTTACAGTTATGATTTTATGCATAGATATTAAATCTTACATATATCATTGTGTGGCAACCCCTTATATGGATATAATTTGGACACATTTTATGCAAATTACTAACCTTAGGCATGCATGAAAATACAACCCGAATTCCGGAAATGTTGGGACATTTTTTAAATTTGAATAAAATGAAAACTAAAAGACTTTCAAATAACACGAGCCAATATTTTATTCACAATAGAACATAGAGAACATAACAAATGTTTCAACGGAGAAATTTTACTCTTTTGTGAAAGTTGGCACGGGGGCAACAAAGGGCTGAAAAAGCAAGAAATTTTGAAAAGATTCAGCTGGGAGAACATCTAGCAACTAATTAAGTTAATTGACATCAGGTCTGTAACATAATTAGCTATAAAATGGATGTCTTAGAGAGGCAGAGTCTCTCAGAAGTAAAGATGGGCAGAGGCTCTCCAATCTGTGAAAGAGTGTGTAAAAAGATTGTGGAATGCTTTAAAAACAATGTTCCTCAATGTCGGATTGCAAAGGCTTTGCAAATCTCATCATCTACAGTGCATAACATCATCAAAAGATTCAGAGAAACTGGAGAAATCTCTGTGCGTAAGGGACAAGGCCGAAGACCTTTGTTGGATGCCCGTGGTCTTCGGGCCCTCAGACGACACTGCATCACTCATCTGCATGATTCTGTCATTGACATTACTAAATGGTCCCAGGAATACTTTCAGAAACCACTGTCGGTAAACACAATCCAAAGTGCCATCTGCAGATGCCAACTAAAGCTCTATCATGCAAAAAGGAAGCCATATGTGAACATGGTCCAGAAGTGCCGTTGTGTCCTGTGGGCCAAGGCTCATTTAAAATGGACTGTTTCAAAGTGGAAAAGTGTTCTATGGTCAGACGAGTCCGAATTTGACATTCTTGTTGGAAATCACAGACGCCGTCTCCTCCGGGCTAAAAAGGAGGGAGACCTTCCAGCGTGTTATCAGCGTTCAGTTCAAAAGCCAGAATCTCTGATGGTATGGGGGTGCATAAGTGCATACGGTAAGAGCAGCTTGCATGTTTTGGAAGGCACTATGAATGCTGAAAGGTATATAAAGGTTTTAGAGCAACATATGCTCCCCTCCAGATGACGTCTATTTCGGGGAAGGCCTCGATACCCAGACATCTTCAAACTGTTTTGAAAAGAAGAGGAGATGCTACACCATGGTAAACATGCCCCCGTCCCAACTATTTTGAGACTTAGCAGGCATCAAATTTGAAATGAGCTCATTTTGTGCATATAATTGTAAAATTTATCTGTTTAAACATTTGTTATCTTTGTTCTATTGTGAATAAAATATTGGCTCATGTGATTTGAAATTCTTTGTTTTCATTTTATTCAAATTTAAAAAACGTCCCAACATTTCCGAAATTCAGGTTGTATTAAATAACTGAATATGCGTAATTAATATGCAATTGAAAGAGCAAAAATGTGCATACTGAAAGGGAAATTGTCATCAAAATTTCACATTTACATTTGTATATCTGAATTTTTTTATTTTATTGTGGTTTTAATGTGACAATATAAATGTGAGATTTTAATTCTACAGAAGTGCTGTGTGATCCAGCAGTCACGGCGCGATTGTCTGACACCAAGGTGACTAAATTTGGATTTATACATTTGTACATACTGTATAGCTTGTAGCATTGCCATCACAGTGTGATGTTTAATGCTATGTGATGTTGTGTTTTTTTTTTTTTTTTTTTTTTTTTTTTTAGGCAGCTGGAGAAGTTAAGGCTTTGGAAGACTTTTACAAGATGCTTCAACAGGAGCCTGATCGAGCTTTCTATGGGTAATCAAAATCACTACTATTTAAATGAGTCATTCCTGTCAGTATCACACACCATCTCAATGAGAAAAAAACATTCAGAACACTTTATTTTGATAGTCCACTTTAGACATTCTACTAACTGTAAGCAACGTTGCAACTACACGTCAACTACCAGTCAGAGTATTAGAAGACTGTCTGTTTAAAATCTGCTAACACTTTATTTTGATGGTCCTCCAACAGACATTCTACTAGCCATGAGTAACTTTGCAAATATTTGTCAAATTATTCTACTAACGCTAACCTAACAGTCTATTAATACTCCAATGAGAGTTAGTTGACATGTAGTAGCAGAGATATTTACTAGTTAGTAGAATGCCTGAAGTGGACTTTTGACATAAATTGTAACCAAAACATTTGTGCTATGTAACACATTCTTTATCATTTATAATAATATTTGCATCTGTTAAAAAAGCTTTTGCTCTGTACAGATTGGCTCATGTGGAAAGAGCAAGTGAAGCTTTAGCCGTTGACATCCTGCTGATCAGTGACAAACTATTTAGGTACATTTAAAAAGTAATCAAATCCATATGTAATGGTCTATTCTGTTTTAATTGTGTACTTCATATAAAAAATATGTATTTATTTTTTCTTCTCCATGACAGACATCAAGACATAGCCACTCGCAGCCGATATGTTTTGCTTGTAGACAACGTGAAGGAAAATGGAGGAAATGTCAGGTATTCAAATGATTGTGTATAGTCATATTCTTATGTTATCTGTGTTATGCAAAATATTTAGCTCTTCTGTTTAATAATATTTTTTAGAATATTCTCAAGCCTACACGTATCTGGAGAACGTAAGTTTCTTTTCTATAGTTTCAGAGAATTATTTTGTATCGCCATGTGACTGACATGGTGTGATTTGTCTCTGTAGAGTTGAATCAGTTGAGTGGAGTGGCGGCCATCCTGAGGTTCCCCATCGCTGACGTGTCTGAAGCTGAGGAGGACAGCAGCTCTGATGAAGACTAACATTATGCTCTCATGCAAAAGGATTTGGTATGAAAGAGCGGAAATGATTCACAGTTAGGACTAAATGGAATGAGACTCTATATGGCCTTAATAAAGGATTTGAAATCAGTTGAAATATCACAAAACATCGGGATAATTATAATTACTTTATTAATCCTCGTGTGCTGTTTTATCAAAGATGCATAATAATCCGCATTGCAAAGTGTGTACTCTGCAGTCATTGAAACAACATTTATTTGTAAATAATTGCAAATGAATTTTTAAGGCATTACAGAGCTGTGGATGATTTGCATAGGTTGGACACAGGTACTTAAACTGCAATGCATCCTTGCAATGCACCCTTTTTAGAGAAGAGCATTTGCAAATGAAAAACAAACCAAACAAATGAAGAAAATGTGCAGGTTTCGATAACAAACACTCCCAACAAGCCAGGTTTGAAAACGCCCCCAGTGAATGTTCAACTGTTTTTCCTATATGCACTACTCTGAACACCCATTCGTTCCAATTTTAAAAATAGTTCTCAGAGGTGTTTGGAGTGTATTTAGAAATTGCTATTAATATTTGACCAATCATCAACGTCACAGTTTGTTACACACGGAAGTGGTGGCAAATATAAGTAGTCACAGGTGCAAAGCATAAACGCTATGCTATAAAATCTATTTACAGTGTCACACATTTAGTCTCCAATAGCAATACAAATGCAAGTTACCTAGCCATGCAGGAGCAGCTTCCAGACAATATGTAGCTTAGACTTAAAGTAGCTTCTTTGTTGACGATGACTTGTGTTTTACAGTGTGTTCAAGTCATGTAGGAAAGATTGCTTTTATGAATTTAATGCACATAAATGGCACCACAAAGCCCTGCGTTTTCAAGTTGGGGGGGCATGTTGGTGAAAAAAACATGTCAAATACAATTCAGCATCTATACTGACTACAGTTATTTAATTAGAACAAAAATAGCAATGGTGCATGTAAAAAAAAAAATGATTGTACTGTGCAATTACGATAGAATATATTAGATTCAATTTACAGTATCTTCATAACTGAACAAAACCATAAAAAAGCAAAAATACACCTGATGTGCAGTCTTCATTTAGCATTTTGTAGCACATTTAGTGTCTTGCTTATTTTTTTTTTGTAGATGGGGTTCATTGCTATATTGCGCTAAGTGACTTGATTGCACCAGACATCGTAATTACAACTTCCCAGCTCGTAAATATCAACTTCCCAGGAGGACTTGAACACATCATTACACATTACTGTCATGGCAGTAGCTCTGATCACAATAAACGCGTTGCCATGCAAATGTTTAAATAAGACATTTCTCACAAATTAATTTATTTGTATAATCTATACACGTAGTTGCCGTTTCATTACAGTAGCAGGCTAATAGCACAGAAAGTGGACAAAGAAGATACTTTCTAGTGGCCATGTGTCCACTTGCATTGAGTTCACTTGGATCAGTTGGAGTATACTTTAAAAGTCTGTGCATTTGGCTGTAGTCTAGCATTTGTGTCAAAACTGAAGTATACTTAAACTGGGCTTAAAGTGACTCCTACATTGAGTAATTTCTTATAACATCCATGAATTAACACTAAACCTCAAATTGCATCTGAATTTAGTCATGTTTACTGAACATAAAATATTTGTGTAACTGTCACTGCGATAAAATCATGGTCCAACGGATGTCTTTTTTTATTTTAAGGAATGTGTGAGTAGTTGACTTCATTATTTTGTGCTTCTTCAAAAATGACTGAATTTCAAAAGTGTATGTTGCTATGTTTGTAGCTCATTATTCATTTTATGCACATGCCATGAGGGTGAATTTGACTGTCGGCCTCCTGTGAAAGTGTCACCACTGTGATGCTAAAATGTTCCTGGGTGGCTAAATGGTTAAAAGAGCAGATACTCCGATCTCTACATATGGCTTGAGTACCACTTTATTTTTTTTCAATGTGTTTTCAGATTTCACAGTATTGAATATTGAAAATATAAATGCATACTCTCAAATGTAAACTGATTTCCCCACGTGTGCCCAGATGGTATACTTCAGTAATTTACAGAAAAAGACATTCAAAGACCTTCAAGTCCAGCTTGTTTAATTCAATTAATATTTTATGCTGATATACATTTCAAATTTGACATATTTAGCACCATGTAAATAGAAAGCACCAGATTTGTTAACAGTAGTGCCATCCAGAAGACAATCATCTGGATCTGATTTCTGAAACACAAGTGCATTATCTCACTTCCGAAGGATAAAGTGCATTATTTCATTATTCAATATTCAATTTTGACAAAAACTTCACCAAAGAAAGTTTTTAAGAAACAAAAATTGTACACCTTTTTTGAAGAGCTCTCACAAAGCTTTACTTTTTAAGGATTTGTACCATGGTGTTCTGTTTCTCGTCTCTAAAATGGGTTGTCTGTCTTAATATGGCAGACAGCAGGAAAAATAGTATACAGTGCAACTAATCATATGATTGTGTGTGCTTAAAATAGTAAAATATTAGATTATCAACCTTTAAAAGCTAACAGACTCCTTCCCTATCTTTTGTTGTTGACATCCAAGGTTGTGTGCAATTAACATCTGTAGTGCAAATTCATGTCTCTTGGTAGCTGTAAATATGATGTATTTCAAAGAAAGTACAATGGCATTAACAACTGATATCACCACTTTACCATAGTACCCTCACACTTTGGGTTTTACAACAATGACCCTGCAGTTCTTTAAATATCATGATGAATTATCAGTCTGGAAGTTTATTCATCGGGACAGTGATATCCCTTTAACCATGTTAAATCCTCCAGCATGCCCCAGTGTAAGTACATAATGGATAGGATGACCATGATGTGCATAATCTGGTGACTATTAAACCAGTAGTCAAACCGCCCAGGGCTGAAGCGCTCTGGTAGGCGGGAAATATTGACTAGTCCTCCAAGCAATGCAAGAGTATCCATGGTGAGGTAGAGGTGAAGGGAAGCGGGGCTTCCTCTGCCTGCCCCAGTCAGACGCAACATAAAGAGAATGAAGCGGAACATCACCTGCCAAGCAAAAGATTGCAGGCGGTGCACATTACTCTGTGCAGTGACAGCGCAGTGAACACCGTAGCCAGAGAGGAGGAGATATGCCAACATCGCCACACGGCGGGAGGATGGGTAACACAACAAAGTTATGTGAATGATTGGCAGAGCACCTGCAAAAAGACAAGTACATGGAATTCATTGAACCCTGGCCCTTGAAAGAAGAAACAATCAGTGTCCCTTGCTGAAGAGAGAAAAAAAAAAAAAAGGCTAAAACCAGCCTAAGCTGCATGGTTGGTTGGTCTTCGCTGGTCTCCCAGCCTGGCTGAGCTGGTCAAGCTGGTTTTAGTTGGTTGGTCAGCTAGTCTCCCAACCAGAAGTGGTCAAAAGCCCTCTAAAACCAGCCTGCATACCAGCTATGAGCAGGCTGGAAGACCAGCTAAAATCAACCAACCAGCATAGGCTGGTATAGCTTTTTTATTTATTTATTTAGTTTTTCCAGCAGGGTTGGTGCCACAATATTGAAATTGTAACCAAAGGTGACTCCCCCTCGGAATGCGATTTAGAGGCCCCCTCTAGAAATACAAATACTTAATTTACTTGGTATATTCATGCAATACCATGAATGAGAAAATGTATTTAAAATCTACAGCGTACTGTAAAAGTCCATCATACTGTTTCATCCCTACTTGTGGCATATATTAATTTTCTTAAAAAAATCTAGGTTATATAATCTGAAGACGTGTTAAAGTTGGCAAGAAATGAAAAAGCAAACTATTTTGTAAACGCATGTTATAAACATGCGAGTGTTTGTATTGTAAGTACTGTATCTTGAACAAATGTTTACTGTTTTATTTATTTATAAAAATTTTTTTTAACTTGACCATCATGTCCTGGTGAAAACAACAGGCTTCTCTCTGGTGACGTGCGAGACTTTTTTGATAATGCGCTGCACTTGTATATACATGTCACAATACAGAAGAAAATATCTTCAACATTTTTGTTGATTCATATTTAACTGATTCATATTCATGACTATCCAGGGAGTTTCCCTACCTTCAGCCAGAGATGCTAGGATAGGCTTCAGCATCCCTGCGACCCTACATAGGACAAGCTGTTTGGAAAATAGATAGATGATGGATGGATATTTACGTAGCTGTATTGCATGAATATATCTGTGTAAGGAACCATAATTTTTATAGGCTCATCAATGAAGTGAACATAACAGTAATCTCTGTATAGTCCTAAATTTCATAGCTTACCTAGAGTGTTGACGAGACAGACACCAAACATGTCGAAGCTAAGCAGTGTGTCATAAATAGGTGCTCCACCCTCATGGTTCATGAAGAGATGGTAGAAGACTGAAAAAACAGTGGGAGACAGACAAGCCAAATAATGCACCACTCCTATCCACCACTCATCGACTTCAGCCCATGGGATACTCAAAGGCAAAAACAGCAAAAAACAGATGAAGGGGATACCTGATGGACAAAACACAGAGAAGAGAATGTGCTACAATTTGAGACTGGTTTGATATGAGTGAAATTAATTACTGTGGTAACAATGAGCAATGATACAATGAGCAAGCCAAATGTGTTCACCAACATTCTTAATACTAGTGTTTTCAACCAAATATCCCCTGTAAATTCGAGAAGTACAGATTACGGAATAGTACACATTTCTTGATAATATTCCAGTAATATCCTGTGCTACTGCAATAGAATGCCACAATTTTCAAAAGTTTGTGAAATTTTATCCCTGCTATATATTCCATGGTCAAGTCCAGAGAGGGGTGACTGGGTGCTGAGGAGCATGGTGCGTAAAAGTTGCTAATGCTCTGCTGATTCAATAGCTGAAGTGTTCCAAACTTCCACTGGCATTAATATAAGAAAAGAAAAAAGTGGGAGCTTCATGGAATGGATTTGCATAACTGAGCAACTACATGCAGACCTCACATCAAAAAGTAGCCTACAATGCCAAGCGTTGAATGAAGCAGACTTTGAAGCAGAGGAAACATGTTCTGTGGAGTATGAATCATGCTTTTCTGTTTGGCAGTTTGATGGATGACTCTGGGTTTGGTAGATTCAAGGAGAATGTTACCTGCCTGACTGCATTGTGCTAACTGTAAAGTTTGGTGGAGAAGGGAAAATTGTATGGGGCTGTTATTCAGGGGTTGGTCTAGGCCTCTTAGTTCCAGTGAAGGGAAATCTTAATGCTTCAGCATACCAAGATACAGGTGCATCTCAATAAATTAGAATGTCGTGGAAAAGTTCATTTATTTCAGTAATTCAACTCAAATTTTGAAACTTGTGTATTAAATAAATTCAGTGCACACAGACTGAAGTAGTTTAAGTCTTTGGTTCTTTTAATTGTGATGATTTTGACTCACATGTAACAAAAACCCACCAATTCACTATCTCAACAAATTAGAATACTTCATAAGACCAATAAAAAAACATTTTTAGTGAATTGTAGGCCTTCTGGAAAGTATGTTCATTTACTGTATATGTACTCAATACTTGGTAGGGGCTCCTTTTGCTTTAATCACTGCCTCAATTCGGCGTGGCATGTTTTTTTTTTGCCCAGGTTTTCTTGACAGTGGCCTTCAGCTCATCTGCATTTTTTGGTCTCTTGTTTCTTATTTTCCTCTTGACAATACCCCATAGATTCTCTATGGAGTTTAGTTCTGGTGAGTTTGCTGGCCAGTCAAGCACACCAACACCATGGTCATTTAACCAACTTTTGGTGCTTTTGGCAGTGTGGGCAGGTGCCAAATCCTGCTGGAAAATGAAATCAGCATCTTTAAAAAGCTGGTCAGCAGAAGGAAGCATGAAGTGCTCCAAAATTTCTTAGTAAGCGGATGCAGTGACTTTGGTTTTCAAAAAACACAATGGACCAACACCAGCAGATGACATTGCACCCCAAATCATCACAGACTGTGGAAACGTAACACTGGACTTCAAGCAACTTGGGCTATGAGCTTCTCCACCCTTCCTCCAGACTCTAGGACCTTGGTTTCCAAATGAAATACAAAACTTGCTCTCATCTAAAAAGAGGACTTTGGATCACTGGGCAACAGTCCAGTTCTTCTTCTCCTTAGCCCAGGTAAGATGCCTCTGACGTTGTCTGTGGTTCAGGAGTGGCTTAACAAGAGGAATACGACAACTGTAGCCAAATTCCTTGACACGTCTGTGTGTGGTGGCTCTTGATGCCTTGACCCCAGCCTCAGTCAGTCAAATTCTTGAATCGATTTTGCTTGACAATCCTCATAAGGCTGCGGTTCTCTCGGTTGGTTGTGCATCTTTTTCTTCCACACTTTTTCCTTCCACTCAACTTTCTGTTAACATACTTGGATACAGCACTCTGTGCACAGCCAGCTTCTTTGGCAATAAATGTTTGTGGCTTACTCTCCTTGTGAAGGGTGTCAATGATTGTCTTCTGGACAACTGTCAGATCAGCAGTCTTCCCCATGATTGTGTAGCCTAGTGAAACCTTTGCAGGTGTTTTGAGTTGATTAGCTGATTGGCATGTCACCATATTCTAATTTGTTGAGCTAGTGAATTGGTGGGTTTTTGTTAAATGTGAGCCAAAATCATCACAATTAAAATAACCAAAGACTTAAACTACTTCAGTCTGTGTGCACTGAATTTATTTAATACACGAGTTTCACAATTTGAGTTGAATTACTGAAATAAATGAACTTTTCCACAACATTCTAATTTATTGAGATGCACCTGTATATTGCACAATGCCATGCTTCTGGGAACCGTTTGGGAAAGCCCTTTTCTATTTCAGCATGACTACACCTCAGTGCACAAAGCAAGGTCTAAAAAGACATGGCTGGATGAGTTTGGGGTGGAAAAACTTGACTGGTCTACACAGAGTCCTGACCTCAACTTCATCAAGCATATTTGGGATGAACTGAAATTGAGATTGCGAGCTAGGCTTTCTCATCCAAAATCAATGCCTGACCCCACAAATCCATGTGCAAAAAAAATTAATTTATGTGGGAAAGAAATTCCCACATGTAACAGGTGTGTATTTAGGAAATGATTTTGTGGTTCCACTTGCCATGACCATATTTGGTGTTTCCTGCCGCCATGCTAACTTGTGGGGTTGGCACACTTTGCTGCTTCCCAGTCTGCATGAGACGTCACAGTGTTAGGTCGCACAAGTTCTTGCAGTGATTCAATTAGAGCTGTATTTCATGTAACAGATGAATTCACATGATATATTTGTATGATTGTGATTTAAAGCCCCTCTGTGATGCACACTCAGATGTTTCGTTGATTATTTTTCTTATTTTTTTATTATCTGTAATTTTCTCTCTTTCTCAGCGTTGTGCATTGCTGCCGCACGCTGGTTTATATGCTGCACGAGTCCTCATGCATATTTGTTTGTGTTATCCAGAATGAATGAGTACATGAAGGCAAGAATTCCTGTAGTTTGTTCTTGATTTCTACACAACGCAGAAAACACCGCTACACACATAAACAATCTCAAAATCTTGTGGAAAGCTTCCCCAAAAAAGTGTAAGATGTTATAAAATCCCTGTTGGTGTAAGAGTCAGGAGTCCCAATACTTTTGACCATATATAGTGAACATGATACATCAGGCTTTTTTGGCTTATACAGTACAATATAGTAGAGTATGGAGCTCAATCATTTAGAAATGTAGACTTAAACATTCCTCAGCCTGATGTATCATATTTGATACATTTTAAAATGGTTAAAAAATGTATGGATAATCAGGGATATCTTAAGTTGCTTCAGTCCAGTAAGAATTCATCTTATAATATTACTAACAATATGAAAGTTAAGTTTACTTTGCAAGGATTTCACTGCAAAAAGACACATGCACCACAACCTGAATGGAGACGTTTTTAGAACTACACTAAAAAAAAGCCTTTTACTTGCTAAAAACTATCAATCGGATAACAGAAAGCATGTAGTAGATTATGAAATTTGTGTATCAAATATGATATAGGCTTCTGGGTTAACATGACTTTTTAACACTGAGACATGCCTCAAAAATCCCAAAGAAAATCTATTACATTTTTTTTTCAAAAACTTCCAAAATATTGGTCTCTAGAATCTTTACTGTACTTTTACCAATCACGGCAATTACACAGCATTACTTCCAAGACAGCAATTCCCTAACGAGGATTAGATGTAATCTCATGTAATGCTATTTACGCACACTTCTGAATAGTGTCACTGGGTGAATAGTGGAGAAAGTAGCCCCAAATTACATATTCAGAAGATTCCCCTCCTCTTTAAGGTAATCACTGGATTTCCTTGTTTCCCATTAGTGGAATAATGCAGGCATTCTAAATTTAATTTTTAAATCCACATAATTCATTTACAACTCCCTTGCTTTACAGCAGATAGTATGTTAAACAAATTCCAGCTGTTACAGTGCAAATTATGTAGGATATTTTTCATACCATGTGTATAGATGTTCCCAAATTCATTGTGCAGATAGAACAAACTTCGCAGACAGTCTCTATAAGTGGATATAGGCCGGTATCCTGTCAGGACATACTTGTTGAACTGAAGATGTGGCGGTGAATTCTTAAAATCCAGAAGTTTTGGCCTAGTAAAATAATCCATTGCAGGAAATGTAAAATATGCTCAGCTCTCCTTGACCAACTTCCTCACCTTCCCTTGGGAGGAAAGTCTGTAGTCTCTTCAAATGCTTTAAAATCTAGCTATAAATACATAGTTTCTAAGAACGTTAGCAAAAGTTGTAACTTTCTGGCACCAGATACCCATTGCCTCGGAAATACTCGCATGTAGAACTGCAGCAACTTGTTGCTTGCAAAGAAGCTGTGGGCCAATTTACTGCTACTTAGTGTCTTAGCCAATCAGCAGGCAGCAGTCAGACTCAGCAGAGGTCAGCTCATGGAAGATTACAGTTCCTTAAGTACAAACGCTAGCCTACTGGCAGACTTCGACACATGCTTTTTATTTCTTATTAAAATGTTGATATGATAATATAGTACAACTTTTGGTGCTATAAAGTCCAAGGAAAGCTTCAAAAATTTAAACAAAGCTTAGATTTAGAGTTTATTTGTATTTATTCAAAACATACATAGCATTGCCACAGGAAATTAAAAAGAAATAAATAACGAGTTCTAGAAACAAAATAACACACATCTACATTGAAATGAAAATTACATAAAACATAAAATACATTTTTGTATTCCAAAATTATGGACAAATACGGAATTTAAATGAACATTGAAAAGAAAGAAAGATGCATAAGCTATAATGATTTATAAACTAAAATGTCATTATTTTTTTACAGCCAGCTATTTAATTCCAAGCAGGGTAACAAACATTAAAAAATGAAACTAGAGGTTAAGGAGAACAAAAAACACAAATAAAAACATAGAAAATTTACAACATTCACAGAAACATTAAGTGTAAAGAGAAATCAAGTGAGGATCCACATTTTTGCAATATGAACCTCCACTTCCAAATTATCCTAAGAAAAAACAAAAAAAAACAAACAAAAAAAAACACAGAGGTATTAGTTGGAAAAAGTGCCACATTGCTATTATTCAAATGATTTAAGTTTTATTAATGTTAAATGTATATATGTATTATCCATACCTTGGTATTTATTTCCAAAGAATCCATTCAATTTGTGTTTGCCTTCCTTTCCTGTTAAAAAAGAACCAACTTTTAATGCACAAAGTTTGGAAATTATGCTAAATTTACATTTTTAGTTTTTTTTTTTTGATAGAAAAGGCATTAAGCATTCAATTGTTGGAAAGTGTTAAGTAATGTGATAAATAATTGATATTCAAATTCAAGTTGCATATTTATAATAATGTGAATAAGAAATTATTCAGAAAAATGAATATAGTTTGATAATCCAGCTGTTATCAATTGCAAATCAACACAATTTAGAATGTGTAATCACAAGTGTCCGTCTATTAGGATTATACCTGTCTGGGAGTTGCCCTGTGGGTGGAAGTGGAACTTGAGGTGCTGCTGGATCTGGATCTGTTGTGGTGGTGCTGGCTGCTGCTTTAGAGTGGGCAGCTCAGGCTGAGGGAATGTGGGTGAGGCAGGCACCTCGGAAACAGCAGACACATCAGGCACAGAGACAGGGGCCAGGGAGGAACCGTCCAGTGTGGTGTCATATGAGGTGATAGCATGGATGTGAGGAGCGGGGCCCACAGTGGGAACACCAGGGAAAGAGACAACTGCAGGGCAGTCAAGAAGGAAAATTGGTGGAATGATTGGATTTGACTCATCTCTCAATTTATTTGGAATAGAAGAATATGGGGTAAGGGGTGGAAATTAATGGAAAATCAAGACGGGGGCAAAAAAATGAAGTCCGTATGCCCCTACAAAAAGTCAGTAAATACTGAATGTATAATATTCATAGAAACATTTCTTTTACCTTCTGGTTGTACTCTTCCATCGGTATAATCACCCGTTCCTTAAACAAAGAGGGTGAAATGTGAGGACTATTTATATGCATATTTATACACTGTATTCCTGTAGATACATTTAGTGTCAACAAATGCTTGTACCGTATTTGTCTATGGATTGTGCATTCGCCTCTCCAGCTCCTGGAGTATCAGGATGGGGTGGAACCTCCCCATCTCCTGAATCATGATACACAGAAAAACTCAAAGATCAAGCTATGTGTACAAGAATTAATTCACAGATCCGATCTTTTGGCCATATCCATTTTTGGTCACGCCTGTTTACATTCATATAAGACATTTACATTAATCCCTGCCCAAACTAGAATGATTTTATGGTGACCACTTGCAGTGACCCTCTAGTTTTGAATGGGTGTAAATAAAAGTTATTATAATTTTAATTATGACTTTAATGTACACCAGATATAATTATCCCACTTATACCATGATTACCATGAAGCTGCAAAACTTGACTAAACAGATATATATATATATTTTTTTATTCCCAGTATGGAATTATCATTGTAGGTAAATGCATTGCCCTCAACTTGCGGTTGCTTGGAATGGCCAATCGGATATATGATTAGACATGGGTCATATGTCCAGATATCGGATATGTATCTAATTTAAAACCACATTTGGAAGTGGCTCAGAATGAAAATTACTGGATCTCACATGGATTTTTGTGTTTGTATTTAATTTACATTTAATCATTTAGCAGATGCTTTTTTCCAAAGAAACTTACAAATGAGGACAATAGAAGCATATTGTGTATGTTCACATATGTGCTTCTGTCAGATGTGAGTAAAAACTTACTTGAACAGAGATACACATATCTGAAAGAGCATAGATAAACATGACTAACCAAACTGGTCAATGGATTTCTGTCCATCAATCTCAGGACCTTGGTGCAAAGCCTCCAGGCTTCTGTTTTCTGTTTAAACGAGAAAAAAAGGATGATAGAATTATGACTTACATGAGTTTAAATTCAAATGATCAATCTTTTTTTCTTTTGATGAAGAAAAATTTTCTAATGAAGAAAATTTACTTTTAATTTAATTAACCAATTGCTTGATTAACAATTGGTTTACTAAAAAGATGATGTATGTACCTTCAACAGATTGGCCATCAGTCACAGGGCCGAGGAGCTCATACGACACTGCTGGATTACCTGAAGGCCATGTGAACAAAGTCAGAATATCATGCATTATATACTGTGTATTACAGTGATTTTACCATGGTCAGTACAAAACAATTATTAGCCTAACTGTATGCTGTTTGACATGATTCATGTACAGAGGAATAATAAACAGGATCTTTAAACTAAAGTATGAATGAATAAAGAAACAAGTGGCACCATATTTAGCTGATTTGGCATCGCCACTGAGACTGAGAGATTCTGGATTATACAAGGATTCTGGAGAACCTACAGAAAGTGGAGAGGAGGGACATACTTAGTACAATATATTTTTATATATTTTTGGAATTGTCGTGCAACTATCTGTACAAAACATTGGCTTTTACCATATTTCCCAGACATAGCATCAGGCCTGAGATCAAATGGCTGACCACCATAATGAAGACCCTTTTGTCCTGAGAGAGTTTTACAGTAAAATATATTCACTTTTAGAATTTGTAGAAATAACAATTAAAAAAAATATTAATAATAATAAATAAAAATAATAATCACCATATTTTCCAGACGACTTGTCACCACCATATCCAAGTGGCTGACCATTGTAGGGTAACCCTCCAAAATCTGAAAATATAGAAACTCATATTTTAAAATACCTTCAAAAACAGATGTGCTGTATGACTAGTCAAAATGCTTTATTAACTCACCATATTTACCAGGTGATTTGGCAACAGATTCCGGTAGAAGAGGTTGAGAGTTGTATGGTAAACTACCATATCCTATTTTGGGGTCAGAGTACAGTGGTATTAGATAAAGAAATACACAATATGTATTTAAACAGCATTTTAGATAATGCTATAAGATCCAAGGGCTATGCATTCCATCAATTATTTATTTAAAGTTTAATATTATTTCCCAACTACATACATTTTAGTGAAAATAAATAACAAAAAATTATAGGGAATTATCAAAGCATTTAATGAAATCTTCACCGTGTTTTCCCAGTGCTTGAGGATTGTAGGGTTTGGCTCCATAGCGCTGTCCTTCATTACCTATAGGAAAGACATATAAATCAGTGTGTCCATTTAGGGCTGCTGTTATGGTCAACATTAACCCTAAATATTACAGTATGAAGATGATAACATGCCATATTGTCCAGAGGGGTTGGTTTGATATCCATTAGGGGAGCCAAATGGAAGTCCACCAATTCCTGACAAAATAAAACTGCAGTTATGAAAACTGAGCAAAGGACAATGTGTAGCAAATGGACACTATTTGATGAGTTCTTATGAAATTAGCACATAGGATTTTTCTCAGACTAACCGTATTTTGCTTGAGATTTTCCCTTAGATCCGAATCCTATTGGCTGCCCACCTTGTGGTCCAGCTATCAGAATGTAAATGAATGAATGAATGAATGAATGAATGAATGAATGAATGAATAAAAAATAACAACTACAAACACATTCAATTAAACAGGTAAATAAAACAATACAATTTTATCAAAAAGCTATATCATGTCATTGATGTCTGTATAATTACTACATTTTATTATTTATTTACAAGCAAAACATGATAAAAACATTCATATCCAAATTGTAAAAATGTGGAAAAAATAACACTGGTTTGAATAATTTACTCTATTATTTATTTACTTGTAGGTAGCATGGGTATGATATTGCACTAATAGGCTAAATCTCGGACTAGTGACGCCCCAGCATATAAAGACATCAGATGAAATATTTATTAAATGTACACGTGAATTGTATCTATGTCAACAAATGATCTAAGAAATATCCATGAAGTAGGGTATTCCTACCTGGCTTATTGAATTTGTTTCCATACCCTTCATAACGACAGAAAAAAAAAAAAAAAAAATCTAACTTTTAGACAAGTAGCTTGATCTACAATTGTTTTTCAAAACAAACAAATAAATAAATTATAAAGTTGAAGCCAAATAATAAGTGGTGTAAATTACAATAAAATGTTTTGAAATAATTTACCTGCTTTGTAGCCATTGTTAATGCCATGAGCTAGATAACCACCAATTCCTGCTCCAAAGCCTAGGGACAGAATTAAGACATAATAATCTTATGCACAACATAAAGAAATGTAATATGTACTCCTTTTGTTTTGCTGTATAGGTGTAAACAGTTATATAGGCTTTTTTTTTATTTACCCAAAGTAACTTTGTATCCTTTGTATTAAAATGCTATGTAGTGGATGCATGGATGGACAGTTAATGTTTATTTTACTGTACCTGGTTGTGATGACACTTCTCCTTTTCCGTTGAGGTACCCTGACCCTGCAAAGCACATTTTTTGTTTTAGTCTGACTGCTGTCTTCATAAAAATTAAGGAGTCAAAGCTAAAAATATAGACTAAACTTCCAAATTCTCTTATTTATATTTAATTGTGCCTTTTAAACATCAAGCTTTTGGTAAGCATCACATGAGTTTGGTCAGTCTTTTTAATCATTTATATGACAGCAAACAAGTGGAAAGAATTAGAGCTCACCAGGACTTGGAAGTTTGACCCATTGTCCATTAGGTCGTCCACCAGGACCACAATCTAAAAAAATAGTAATATATATAAATTTCAACATTTAAATATTTTGTAATAAACCAAAACTTTGTTTTGAGTTACAATAGACCATATAATTTAAACATGATTTAATGTTATATTAGATGAATTATTATTTATATTTTACCAGGCTTTGAAGGTATAGCTCCCTGCAACTGTCCATTAGGTTGTACTAGACCAGCAAGTTCTGCAGAACACAAACAAGTTATAAAACTAAAACGGACTTATCCATGGAAGATGCCCTAATATCACTAACAGAACTGTTAAAATGTGAAGTGAAGACCCACTTGCATAATGTATTGCAAAGCAGATTGTTTGTAAAAGGCTTCCAAAATATATATTTTTTAAAAATTATTAAATCTCTTAAAAATAAGGTTCTTTATTTGCATCTATGGTTCCACAAAGAATCTTTAAGATTTATGAAACTTTTTCAATGCATGATTTATTTATTTATTTATTTTTTAAGAGTGCAGTCAAATCTTTAAAGATCCGTTGTTGCACTTTAGTGGTGGAAGGTAAATCAGCACATTGTACTAAATCAGTACTATAGAGATTTACCGGGATTTGTTGTTGTCGGATTCTTCATTTGAGGAACAGCTGCATTTGGCACCAGAGGCACCTGTGAAGAAATACTGCCTTGTGGTGTAATTGGCTGTTGTACCACTGGAGTGACGGTTTGTTCCTGTGACAGGACTTGTCCCTGCTCTAGTGCAGCTGTCAGTGATGTTTGAGGAAAACTCGTCTGAGGAATGGGAGCTGATTCTGGTGCAGGAATTGCTTGAGGGACTGCTGGTGCAGCTGGTTTTGGAGCTTTGTTTTGTGGAATTACAGGTGTAGGTGGTTTATAAGCGTTACTAGGTTTATAAAAACCTGGACCTTGCATAAATGGCTTTGGAGCAGGCTGAGGTACCACAGAGTTGGGGTCTTTGCCCTGTTGAAGTGGTACATTAAGACTTTGTCCTTTCGTTTGTTGCAGGACTGGTGGAAGGGCTTTAGTTTGTTCTGGAAGCAATCCTGTATTTGGCACACGCTCAGCTAGTGGTAAAACACCCTTGGTGTTAGAGGTTAGTGGGAGATGACTTGGTGCATCAGGGCTTAAAATCTCCCCTTTAGGTCCTTTTCCACTGGGAACACCCTCTTTCCCAGCTGTTACAGGCATATATCCTAGAAGCCAAAGCAGTTTTTCTGCACACTTACACAAACCAATATGACAAATTCACATGCAGAGACATACATGTATTTCTGAATGACAGATTATAAAACTACATCTATTCATGTCATGTGGAAGAAGTAAATAAAATTACTTACAGTACTTTAAATAATAATGATTTACCTGAATTAGCTGATTTATAAGGTCCTTCTGACAAATGTCCAGGAACACCCTTACCTATAGATCATTTAAAAAATCTACTCAGAAATGAATGGTAAAATTCTGTTCGCACTGGAAATAAACGCAAACCTTTAAAAATCACAACAGACACAAGAGGTGCCAACAGACCTGCTTTACTACTAATAAACAGCTCCTCCACCAGTAACATGGTTTATTAATCTAAATGGGGCTACACTACAATTGGAATATTAAAAAAATAACTTATTCAAACTGTTTTTAGAGTCAATATATGAACCTTGACCACAAAACCAGTCATATGGGTCAATGTTTTGAAACTGAGATTTATGCATCATCTGAAAGCTAAATAAGAATAAATAAGCTTTCCATTGATGTATGGTTTGTTAGGATAGGACAATATTTTCCCGAGATATAACTATTTGAAAATCTGGAATCTGAGGGTGCAAAAAAAAAAAAAAATATTGAGAAAATCGGCTTTAAAGTTGTCCAAATGAAGTTCTAAGCAATGCATATTACTAATCAAAAATTAAGTTTTGATATATTTACGGTCGGAAATTTATAAAATATCTTCATGAAACATGATCTTTACTTAATATCCTAATGATTTGTGCTATAAAAGTATAAAAATACAGTGTATTGTTGGCTATTGCTACAAATATACCCGTGCTACTTATGACTGGTTTTGTGGTCCAGGGTCATGTATATGTTTTATAATAGTAATAATCACATGCTATTTACCAGGCTTGGCTCCTTGTCCATTTGAGGGTCCAGCTTTAGCACCATATCCTAAAGCAGAACCAACATACATTCAAAGATATGGACAAATCAGACAAAGTCAAAAGAAACACACACCATACGCATTACACATAAAGTTTACCTGGTTTAGGTCCCTTGGTTCCACCATTAGGATACCCCATATTTTGAAGAAAAGAGCCTAATTAGAGAAAAATACTTCAGATCAGTGTAATATCCACAGTTCTTTTCAGAATTCAGTATTATCCACAATGTAATATTTACACTGTAGAATCTAATTAATTTAACAAAAAAAGGTGATGACATCCAATATATTACCTGTATTAGGTTGCCTAGCTGCTCCTCCATTAGCATATCCTCCATATCCTGAACAAATTCAATCCCAAGTCAGTTTAGAGATGATTCAGTTACTTAAATTCAATTAATGTGCAATCAAAAGTGTGCATATATCATAATTTTCACAGTGGCTTGGCTTATCAAATTATATTTCAGAACCTCAAACTATGTATTTTATAAGAGTAATAATCACATGCTATTTATTATTAGGCTTGGCTCCTTGTCCATTTGAGAGTCCAGCTTCAGCACCATATTCATTGAAGAAGACCCAAGACACAGGATTCAAATGATATGGAAAAATAATAAAGAAAAAATAATACCACATGCATTACACAGAAAAGAAGTTTACCTGGTTTAGGCCCCTTGGTTCCACCATTGGGATACCCCATATTTTGAAAAGAGCCTAAATAGAGAAACATACTTCAGACCAGTGTAATATCCTCAGTAGTTTTCAGAATTCAGTATTATTCACAATGTAATTACACTGTAGAAACAAATTTATATATATATATATATATATATATAAAGCTGGTGACATTTAATGTACTACCTGTGTTAGGTTTCCTAGCGGCACCTCCTTTAGCATATCCTCCATATCCTGAACAAAACCAGTCCCAAATCATTTCAGAGGTGCTCTTTCACAGTACAGACTTTCAGTGTTTTACTCCTAATAAACAATTCCTCCACCGATAATATAGATTATTAATTTAAATGGGGCAACACTACAGATGGTGTATTAATATAGAATTCAATTAAGGTGCAATCAAAGGTGTGCATATATCATATATTTTACAGTGGGTTTAAACGTGGCCTATCAAACTATATTTTAGAGCCCTAAACTATATGTTTTATAATCATATGATGTTTAGAATTAGGCTTGGCTCCTTGACCATTTGGAAGTCCAGCTTTAACACCATATTCATTGAAGAAGACTGAACACACACAGGATTCAAATAATAAGGAAAAATTAGACAAAGGAAAAAGTAATACCGTATGCATAACAGAAAAAAATGTTTACCTGGTTTAGGTCCTTTGGTTCCCCCATTGGGATACCCCATATTTTGAAGAGAAGTGCCTAATTAGAGAAAAAATACTTTAGACCAGTGTAATATCCCAGTTTTTTTTCCACAAAGTTGGTGACATCCAATATATTACCTGTATTAGGTTGCTTAGCTGCACCTCCGTTAGCATAACCTCCATATCCTGAACAAAATCAATCCCAAATCAGACCAGAGGTGCTCCAGTTACTTCAGTTTACAATACAGACCCAAAACAGACCCTGCTTTACCCCATCAAACAACTTTTCCACCCATAATGTACATTGTTAATATAAATAGGGCTACACTACAATTGGTATTCAATTCAATACATGTGTAAAGATGTGCGTATAATATATCCCAGCCTATATTTTACAGTGGACTTGTATGTGGCATATCAAATCTTATTTTAAAGCCAAAAACTATATTTTTTTCTAAAAATAATGATCACGTGCTATTTACCATTAGGCTTGGCTCCTTGTCTGTTTGAGGGTCCAGCTTTAGCACCATATCCTGTAAATCAGGCCAAACAGATAAGATTTAAATGATATGGAAAATAAGACAAAGGAAGACACACCATGCATTCCACACACACACACACGCACAATTTACCTGGTTTAGGGCCCTTGGTTCCACCATTGGGATACCCCATATTTTGAAGAGTAGAGCCTAATAAGAGAAAAAAATACTTTTGACTATCCTCACTTCTTTTCAGAATTCAGTATTTCCAATATTGTAATAATTACACTGTAGAATCAAATATATATATAAAATTCCTGGTGACATCCCAATATATTCAGGTAGTATTAGGTTGCTTGTCTGCATCTCCATTAGGATACCCTGCATATTCTGAACAAAATCAATCCCAAATCAGTTTAGAGGTGCTCCAGTTACTTCAGCTTACAATGAACTTTAGTGCTTCACCCTTACTAAACAACCAATAATACAGATTATCAAACTGGGGCTACACTGTTTGGTGTATTAATGCAGAATTCAATTAATGTGCAATCGAAGATGTGTTTATATCATGTAGTTATATCATGTGTCTTTGAATGCAACATATTGAACCTGATGTTAGAGCCAAAATTTATGTTTTATAATAGTAATAATCACATGCTATTTACCATTAGGCTTAGCATCTTGTCCATTTGAGGGTCCAGCTTTAGCACCATATCCTTTTGAAGAAGAGCCAATACAAATAAGATACAAATGACATGGAAAAACTTGACAAAGGAAAAAGAAATACACACCATATGCATTACACACACACACACACACACACACACAAATTTTACCTGGTTTAGGTCCTTTGGCTCCACCATTGGGATACCCCATATTTTGAAGAGAAGAGCCTAATTAGAGAAAAATACTTTAAAGGGGTCACGAACTCAGAAACCAAAATTCCCTTGATCTTTTCTCTTTTTTAAAAAGAGGTCATTGTACTATAAAAAACATCCTGTAAGTTTCAGAACTCAAAACTTTCTCATTAGTCTAAAAACATCTTATATTGAAGCCAGTCTGCCAAAACGACAGCTTGTGAAACTCTGTGATGTAACAGTGTGGCGAAACTCCGCCTCCGCCGAAGAAAGTTTGGGTGTCATCTTCGATAGTACTTTGTCATACGAATCACATATAAACAATGTCATTCGCTCTGCATAATTCCACATAAGTAATATTAATTCACTTCGCCACATTACTCCATTATTACAATACTTCCATTGGCTCCCAGTTAAATACCGTATTGAATTTAAAATACTTCTCCTTACGTACAAGGTATAATCTTGCTCTTTCATACTTATCTGACCTTCTTCATATCTACACTCCTACTCAGACTCTAAGATCATCTTCTGTACTCACGCTTGTTCTCCCTTGAATTCAACCAACTTCTATGGGGTCTTAAGCCTTTAGTCATACAGCTCCTTATTTATGGAACGTTACCACAGGATGTGTGAAACAATGAAAGTCTTATTGTTTTTAAATCTCGCCTTAAGACCCATCTTTCTAGGCAGACTTTTATGTGATTGTTTGTATTAGGTCTGTTAGAATGTAATAATGATTATTGTTGTTTAATGTTGATTATTTTGTTGTAAGTTGTCCTTGAGTGTCATGTAAGACGCCTATAAATAAAATTAAATAATAATAATAATAATAATAAAGATCAACACCTGCTTCTACATCGCTGCCTGTTTAGCCCCGCCCACTGATTCGAGCAGGTCTACACAGAAACCAAATGATAAAGATCACTCCAACAAGAGGCTGTGCAGTACTAAATTTGGAAAAAATAGTCTTTGCATTGCCTTCCTTCCGAACTCAACATTAGGAAAGAGTGAATGAACTTTATTTTTAATGAAGATCCAGGCCATATCAGTAAGAACTTTGTCCTTTGTTCACTTCATTTTACCATGAATTTGTTTACAAACAAGGAACAATTTGACGCAGGATTTTCAAAAAGATTGAAACTAAAAGATGATGCTGTGGAAACTAAAAGATGATGCTGTGCCAGCTATATTGGATCCGATAGTAATGTCACAACACACAAGTGTGAGTAACTGTTTTTATTACATGATCACTATTGCTTTGTCGGTTAAACAGATTTTGATATGAGTATTTATGTGGTTTTAAACTAAATAAAAATAAATCAAACTAAATCAACTAAATTTTAAACCTGTGAAGGATGTAGGCTGCCCTCCATTCACCGGTTGTTGATGTTTGTAAATTCCGCAAATAAAGACGTTGTTGTTGGCTGCTTCAGAGTTCCTGCTGCCGATGGGAATGCAACCATGAAAATGGCCTGAGGGGAAATTGGTTCTCTAGGAACCACCATGTCAGCTAGTTCCTAGAACTATGCGGTGTGAAAGAACCATATGAATACCATTTTACCCAGTGCCCCATCATTGTTCCAGCTGTCCATTAATAAAATCTTCAGAAATCTACTCAACCATTATGTCACTGTGTACATTATTGATATGCTTATTTATTCACAGTCCAAGGAAGAACATGTACAGCATATCAAGAAAGTGCTTACTCATTTACTCATTTTAGCAGTTGTGTGTTAAGGCAGAGAAATGCGAGTTCCACACCACTGCCACCACCACATTCCTGGGCTACAACATTAGTCAAAAAAGAATGAAGATAGACCAAACCATAGATTGGCCAATTCCCAAAGTTGTCATGGAACTCCAAAGATTTCTTGGTCTTGAAATTTTTACAGAAGATTCATCAGGGATTATAGCACCATTGCATCTCTTATTACCTTTCTACTCAAGACTATTTGCGTGACAGCCCCAATACTCAAACATCCAAGTTCTCCTTTTGTTTTTGAAGTGGATGCTTTTGATTGTGGCACTGGAGCAGTTTTCTCTCAGAGATATGGTACTCCAGGTAAACGTCAACCTTGTGCTTTCTTTTCCAGGAAGCTTTCTCTTGCCTACAATAAGGATCTACAATGTTGGAAATAAGGATCTTTTGTCCAACAAGGCTATGTTAGAAGAATGGAGGCACTGGTTGAAAGTAGCTCACCACCCATTCTAGATGATCACAGAACATAATAATTAGAGTCTATCTAGCCTGGGAGCTCCTGGATTCAAGAGGAGAGGAAACCAGATGCAATACCAAATGGATTGGGAGGGATAGCGTCCAGAGGTGAGATCATGGATTGCAGCCAAGGACATTTTGGATCCATCACTCATTAGAGACCACATCATTGATACCATCCAGATCATCTGGCACCCAGACCTAATGGACGTCCTAGCAAAAGAACACCAGGAAGTGTTCCTAGGAAGAGAGATTCTGCAACATCTAAGGCTATGGACCATACATCCAGCCAACAGAGAGAGGTATCACCTGAATTCTAGTTCAGTTTCACTTCAGGGTTCATGTGTTACATTTCTTATGATTCAGTTTTTTTCTCATGTATATGTGTAATCTGGATTGTTTGTTTTGTATCATCTTTTCCTTTCAACTTCAGCAATGTGCAATCAAAGGTGTGCGTACAGTGCTGCTTGAAAGTTTGTGAACCCTTTAGAATTTTCTATATTTCTGCATAAATATGACCCACAACATCATCAGATTTTCATATAAGTCCTGAAAGTTGACAAAGAGAACCGAATCAAACAAGTGAGAGAAAAATATTTTCTTTGTCATTTATTTATTGAGAAAAATGATCCAGTGTTACATATCTGTGCGTTGCAAAAGTATGTGAATCTTTGCTTTCTGTATCTGCTGTGACCCCCTTTTGCTGCAGTAACTGAAGGTAAAGTTTCTTGTAAATGCTGATCAGTCCTGCACAATAACACGTAGGAGTTTTAGCCCATTCCTTAGTGCAGAACCACTTAAACTCTGTGATGATGGTGGGATTCCTCCTATGAACTGCTTGCTTAGGTCCTTCCACAACATTTTAATTGGATTAAGGTCTGGACTTTGACTCAGCCATTCCAAAACATTAACTTTGTTCTTCTTTAACCATTCTTTGGTAGAATGACTTGTGTGCTTGGTGTTGTTGTCTTGCTGCATGACTCATGTTCTCTTGAGACTCTGTTCTTAGACAGATGTCCTAACGTTTTCCTTTAGAATTTGCTGGTATAATTCAGAATTCATTGTTCCATCAACGATGGCAGGCTATCCTGGCCAAGATGCAGCAAAACAGGCCCATGCCATGATACTACCACCACCATGTTTCACAGATGGGGTAAGATTCTTAAGCTGGAATGCAGTGTGTTCTCTTCTCCGAACATAATAGCTTCTCATTTAAACCAATAAGTTCTATTTTGGTTTCATCCATCCATTAAACCTTTCTCCAATATTCCTCTGGCTTGTCCACATGATCTTTAGCAAGCAATTTTCTTTTTGGAGAACAGTGGCTTTCTTCTTGCGTGCTCTGCCATGCACACCACGGTTGCTCAGTGTTCTCCTGATGGTGGGCTCATGAACATTAACATTAGCCAATGTGAGAAAGGCCTTTAGTTGTTTAGAAGTTACCCTGGGAACTTTTGCAACCTCGCAGACTATTAAAGTTTTGTTTTGGAGTGATGGTTTTGTAACCTTTTCTAGCCTGATGAGCAACATCAACTCTTTTTCCGAGGTCCTCAGTAATCTCCTTTGTTCGTGATATGATTCACTTCCACAAACATGATCAGACTTTGATAGATCCCTGTTCTTTGAATAAAACAGGTCACGTACTGACATTTGATAGTCATTGCACTGACTGAAAACACCTCTGCACAGATGGACTCTAATTTCACCTTTAAATTAACTGCTAATCCAAGAGATTCACATACTTTTGCAATGCACAGATATGTAACATTGGATAATTTTTTTCAATAAATAAATGACAAAGAAATATTTTTCTCTCACTTGTTTGATTCGGTTCTCTTTGTCCACTTTCAGGACTTAT